>SNQJ01S0015480.1:15301-43875 GCA_010110895.2 Picea sitchensis | reverse complement strand
ATCTGGATTGTGTGTGGCCCCTTTGCGGCTCGAGGGGCTAAGGGGGAAGCAGAGTACCCCTAGCGTTTGGCTGGGAGGTACCGGTGTAGTCTCAATGGTCCGCAAGCTGGAGCTAGAAGGAGCGCGAGCGCGATACACCATTTCAGATTCTCTGTCGTCGGTTACAGTACGCAGGTGCACAATTTTTCATTGATATATCAGTTAGAATATTATATGTGGATTCATTATTGATAAAGTTTAATAGATTCTGGATTTAGATGAAAATTTTATTTGAGGAGGTTCTGTTCATTGAATTAAATTTTTTCAGTTTTAAGAAATTTCGTTTATGAATCCCTGTATAACCCTCGCTTCCTGGTGTTGGTTCCTTGCTTGACCTTCTTAATCCTGCCTATAACCCTTCTTCCCAAGATTGTTCAGTTCCTAGACTCCTTGCACGCACCAGTTTTCATGTGATAATGATGTTTAAGAAATCGGTTTCTTTCTCTGGTGCAATTTTTATGAAGGTTAGATCTTTGAAAGTTGCCCAATGAATGACGGGCCCAGTCGCTCCCTGCGTCCTTGTTTTTATATGAATGCCACCTTGAAGCGCAACTCTTTACACCGTTTAACCACCCCAATCCCTTAATGAATCACACAGGGATTCCATATTGGTTTAAGGGCGTTATCACTTAGCATCTCAAATCTGCTATTGATCCTTTACTCAGGCGTTGATTGAGTGCTCTTCAAACTTGCGTTTCATCCCATAGAACGGGCGTTGGACGCTTTGTTGTGGTCGTTTACCCGGCGTGTTAATGCGTTGAAGGAAACGATTCCCAATCCCCTTTTTTTTTCCTGGGCGTTCCAATCAACAGAAACCTCAGTAACTCCCGAATCCTCCCTGCGCAAACGTTTGATGTATTTACTACCGCAAAATCTTGCTGGGGCGTTATGTCAGATCACCATCCATTTATTTCGCTTGCAGGACCTGACTTCACCTTGAGTTTTGGCACGCATCAGTCTATTTTATACCTTTTTATATCAGTCTGCATTGCTTCTCGTAGAAGGGTTACGCGGCTAATAAATTTGGGTTGTTGCAAGTTCGACTTATTTCTTCTAACATTTCTGTGTATGCAACCACATTTGAAAATCTGTTCTGTGTTGTTTTAGTTTTTTTTTTGTAACTCTCGGATCTATCCCCATTGTGATCCTTCTGCCTTGTCAATTGGTGGCTGAAGCGCGTACAGGCCTCTGTGCTTGTTACAGTCATTGTTGTAAATTAATATATTCGGTTGAATATGTAGAGCATACTCCGTGGAAAAACCACATTGGAAAACATCGCACATAAATTCCTCTCTTAGTCCGAGAAGGTGCAGTTGCAAGGATACTCTCTTTCTATATCAAAAACTATTTCTAAATAAAAAATAAATCTGACTTTTTAAATCCACCTTTGATTTTTTAAATATTTTAAATTAAAAGAAACCGAACCTTTTCATTGCACTTTTGACAAACCAGTGCTGGAAAACTCTATTGGATAAAGTTAAATAAACTCTAATGGAACATTTGAGTGCATTCCAGTCCTAGACCTTCTTCTCTGCGCCTACTTACTCCCTCGCGAGCTATCTCCATTTCGTCTTAAACCCACTGCAGGTCGTTCCCTATTTCCTTCTGGCAGCAAGTTAGTTCTGGTTTTTTATTTGTGTTTTTAAAAGAGTCGTATGTGGCGATTGGTTCGGGCCTCAGTCATGTTATATCAACAATTTTGGGGTAAAAGTTTGTATAACGAATGGATATACTAATCTGGAAGAAGCACCGATAGGCATATCTATTCTTAGTTTAATTTGTTTTTATTTTTAGTTGAAAATATTAACATTGTGGATTATCAAATTAAGTGTTCCTTATTTGGGAAGTTTATGTCCTTCAGTTTTCCCATGGTTCTAAATTGGAATAAGGTGGTTGTTATTAATAACGTATATAGTTATTGTAACATGTATACGTCAGGTTACTATATTATATAAATTGGTAATGTGATTTGTAGCTGAATGTTGGTGGGTGTCAAATAAAAGGTAAACGTTATTGTTGATAAAAATTAATGTAAAATATTGCTTAATGTAGGCTTATGGAATTATCAAGGTTAGGGATATGGTAGTTTAGGGTAGTGAGTAATGTAATGTGTAGCTTAATGTTAATGCTTATGGCGATTGTTAATGCATTTGTTTTCTGTTGGTAAAGGGAGAATGTTGAAAGTTTATATGCATTTGTGTTAGTATCGTCAAAGGGGAATGATAAAGGTTTATATGCATAGGTTTTATGTGAGTTAAGGGTAGACGATAAAATCTTATATGCCTTATGTTTTTGTTAGTAAATGGTGTATGATGAAGAGGTTTAACGGAAAATAAACTCTCTAGTGCAAAGGCTAGAAGGGGTGTATTATGAGTCGCAATGGTTTTAGTCATGTCCTTTTTGAAAAATTCCAAGTTGAATGATTATAGTTAGGGTATACAATGACTGGATGTATGTATGACTACCTAGAAAGACCCGAAAAGTAGATCACCTCACCCGCCCTGGATTTACTCTAATAAATGATTGATTAAATAGCGCGCCTGGGATTTAAAAGAATTGTGCCTCGTTTGGTTGTTGCTAGATAGTTCTGGTATATCAAGTACCTTGCGCGTTGGTATTTCAAAGTTGATCGAAGTATTGTTTAAATGTTAGATTTTTGGTTGCGTGCCATGAACAATGTTGGATTTGATTTCTAATTCTCGCTCGAAATTGAAGGATTTATGTTACTAGTGACTTTGATGTTGGTTTCTTGGGTTGGTCTGATGTTTGTCCTTAGCTTGGTAGGATTGTTTACTTGTGTCGGGAGGGAAGTAGACACCTCCATGTTCCTCAGAACAATCGCCAGCCCTGAGACCTTAAATGGTTAAAATCGATGGGAACCTGGGCTTGAGCGTTGCTTATGTGTCTTGGAGGTCCTAACCATTGCAGGGCAGGACAGGCAGGTAGTCAGTCTTACTTTGTCGTTGATTTTCCTTTAATGCTTGCAGTTACTTGTTGTGCGCCTTAGGTCTTATTTTTTGATCATTGTGGTTGTGTCTTGTTAGTCGTCGGGTGGCGATGTAGAGTCAAGTGTGTCTGTTCCTTTTTACACGCACACACAAACCTTAAACAAAAAAACAAAAAAAAATCGCACATGTTGATGAGTTGTTGTCGTAACAAGGAGGTCGTTACACTCTGCATAAACCAATTCAAGGTACTTTAATATAAACAATGACTAATAGGAAAAATACATAAGATCCTCAGATGCTCAAGAATCCATTAATCAAAGGCAACCATGATCCTCAATGTGTATAATTCATTCAATTTAGAAGACAAACTGGGAAAGAACCCTCTCCTGCCTCTTCAGGCTCGAGTCCTATCTCTGCTTTCTAAAAATAGAAGGCAATTACAAAAGACTGAGACATGTGCAGCTGATTATCTAACTTCTAGGAATTGGTTTTATAATAAAAAGACAGTGATACTTGTAACCTATATTCTTGGAAACTAACTCAACAGAAAGTATTTCAAGTAAAAATAATGTTGCTTGAATAGTCTTGAGTAGCAAAGAGGCTGCAGTTAGAGAGTACAGACTCTAACCATTTCCTGTAAGGCTGCCTAAAATGATGGAACTACTTGCCACCTGTAGATGTTCCCTTGACTTCCTGCAAATATTCAATTTGTCATCAAAACCTTGTTTTTGACCTTAAACTGCCCAGACTTTCATCACTTCAAGGAGAATTTTCAAAACAGGATACAACAATAAGAAGATCTGAGATACAACAAAGGTTTATCCTCAAAGGGTTCTTGATTTTCAATCATGGCATTTGCACACCCTCTCTAACATAATTACTACATTATAGCAGTCAAGTGGATGATAGATATACTCTTGAAGGTAAATAGTATAAACCTTTCCATGCACATTATCAAAGTCTATGAATAATAATGTTTCTCTCTAGACAACAGTGTGAGTATGGTCGAATTATTAGGAGACAACAATTTTCAACCAGCCACCTAGAAGAGTGATAAAATCGATTCTCTTGATTCTATATGCCAGTTGGTAGCGCCATTCGGTAGAACCCTAGATAGTGAGTTTATGTAGCACCATAAAAAACACAACACCTCCTTAATAGTTTTCAATAGATGATAACATTCTTCGAATCCTTCTTCACACTCTACAAATAATAATGCAAGTTAATTAGCAGCAAGGTTTGCTTGCATTCCACTGTTATATTTCTCAAGCTCTTTGCAAGGTATGTAATAGTGAAAATTATTTTCCCCTGCCGTCGGTGCCATGACAATAGTTTGCAAGGCCTGGCCTGTGTTTCCTTCTTCGCCATTTTCAGTTCCATTGAATAGACTAAACAATGAATAAATGTTGATCAATTGTAGGATAAAGAGCCATCACAACTATCTTTTCTTGGAGATTCTATGGTGCATTCCAGACTCTCTTCGAAATCGGTTGTGTATCTAAGAAATTGGATATTGGCCATGTCATATTCGAATTCATATGCTGTACAAACTCAGGGTATCTCTTTCCACCGATGGAGAATCCTTTGTAATGTTTTAAGTGAAGAATGACCATCATTGTTTGAATCGATCATGCAGTAAACTATATATTCGATGGTTCATAAACAAAGCCAACAAATAATACCTCTTGCAAATGTAAATAAAACATATCTATATACCCTTCAATCGATTGCTTTCACATGGCAACGAGCATTGATTTCTTCATGGATTTTTGGCATTATTCCATAACTTGGCTTTGAATTGCATGTAACTGTTAACCCATAACAAGTGCTTGACATGTGGAAGATTAATTCTTATGTGACCTCAACTTTGATCATTTGGGAATTGTAGTTATAAGTATTTTGGCTTAATGCTAACTCCATGTATTGTCTTGTGGTGATGACAAATGGGGTGCGTGACAAGTAGGCTTGGAGATTGACATATGTGCTCATGTACTTCGATGTGTGGATTTTAGGATATGGATTATATATGTAGTATGGGCCAGGGTAGTACACTTTCAAGCACATATCACTTCAGTAAACATAAATTAAAAACCAAAATATAAATTTGATTGTATGAAAAGTGAATCCTGAATATAAAATTGATTTTTGTCATGCAGGTAAAAAGGAAATCACAAGGATGCAGGCCAAAGGACATCAAATGAGAGCTCCCTCAAGGCTAGATAAAAATATGAATGTTATGATAAAGGCACAAGATCAAAGGATTGAAGGTTTTTGGCAGATTTTGACAATTCTGACGAAGAAATCAAAATGAGATGAGGTGCTTCGGGAATTTCCAGTGGCAATGATGGGATTTTAGCAAATGTAAATTTGGGTACTAACATTGGCTCCATGGGGGATGGCATGCTCCCCCCGAGATACCAAGAACTTGTAGACTTCTACCTTTTCCATACTCCATCTTTTTCCAAGAAAAACTCGGCACTCAAAAGCACCTATGCTCTTTTATTCAAATTTGAAATGATCGTAAATTTAAAACTAGCTTCTGCTGAAAACAACTTGTTGAAATATGACTACTGCAAATTGTCAAAATGGGAATTCTCAAAATGAGCTTATTTATGCTCTAATCAAGTGTGCTACTTCAGATTAGGTAAAAGCATGCTTCCAATGAATCCATACAAGCATATGACTGATTGGTAAGCATCTCAATCCGGAAATGATCATTGTAGGAAACCAAAGAATACATAAATGAATTTCAAAAGAGCAGGACAATGATCCTTCAATTGACAAAAGTGCTTTGACATCCAAGCTACTCAGAGACTCAAGATAATTAGCAAATGGATCTATAATACTGAAAACAAATACCTCTTGTTGTTGTTTCAATTGATGATCCGAAAGTCTCTGCATATCCTCCTGCTGATCATGGCTGCCACCTTCAGATGCTTGCAAATATGAACATGACTATATGTTAGCTTCATGGTTGATGATAGAATGTTTGGTGTCTTCTACAGATCCAGGTTCCAACACAATACATGCGGGCTCACTAATTTGAGAAGGTGACTGTTGAATGTCTCCTACGGGAGTTTCCGGATGGTGGATTTCTATACACAGTTTTTATTCATCAACGTCTGATTCATAGTTTTCATAAACTGGCGGGATGCTCTTCAAGTCGACAAAAGAGATATGCTCTCCTTCATCAGAATATTCATCAAAAATAGGTGAATCAATCACACCCTTTTCTTGCATAAAAATATGATCAATCTCCTGATCTTCTTCTTCAATATCATGTACTAACAAACGATGGGTAACCTCTTGTAGTAAAGGAGAAAGATCATTTTCTACAATAGTTTTTTCTTGTAAATCAACGATATCGGATGCATAAGCTATAGGATAAAATGCAACTGAACCCATGCAATAATTAGTACGATCATGAATGATACCTGGAAGAATTTCTTCTCAAGAATAAGAAATTGAAAGAGGTTCATTCCTATCTTCATTTGGACAGTGATTAAAATTGTTTTCATATTTATATTCAGTAGTGCAATCTAACAAATCTTGAGCACATTCTACATATCCCTCACAACAGTTATAACAAACACTTTCAGAGGGATAGAACCTTTTGTAGTTTTCATTGAATACTCTGTGGAAATCCTTCAAGGATGAAATGCTGGAAGGGGGTAACGAGAAATACCATTTACGTGCATCCCCATCCAATGAATACAACAACATTTTCATCAATATATATTCATGATGGATGTCAATTTGTTGCATCAAAGCATGAAATTCATGAACATTCTCAATAGGGTTGTCATCCTTACATTCATAAAATATTGCCAGTAGATCTTTCCATTCATCAATAAGAGGCACAGTATGTGGATAATCTTCTATAGTTGAGAAATCGAATGGGGAAAACCTCCTGGCTAGGATATCCTTCATAGCCATTTGATTTGCCTCATCCCTAGTGGAGTCACCAATAGATTCTGAACAATGGAGTCGCCATGCTGAATGTCCAGTCTTGAAGGTGTCCAAATTCAGTCACCATCTAAAGATGGAGCTGTACAATGTCGTTCTTCCCAGGGAGCTTTTCAATATGCTCAAATCTATCCCCTACAATGGTGCCAATTATGTTAGTATTCCAAGAGTCACTCCCAGACTGCAAATGAGAGTAAGCTTGGTAACATAGAAATAAAAATGCTTGATCAATTTTGTGGATTAAGAAGAAGAAAACAAGGAAGGGGAAAGACAATAAGCTGTTGTAAATCAATGATGTACCATTGGGCTATTGAGTCAAGAAAACATATGCTCATTAAATGCAATCAATATGCATATCAGATAAAGGTTTATTGAATAGAGGAAGAGAAATATAACACAAAGACGAACATTCATAAGGAAAATATCCTCTCTGCATAAATGAATTCAAGGTACTTGAATATAAACAGTGACTAATAGGCGAAATACATCAGATCCTCAGATGCTCAAGAATCCATTAATCAAAGGAAACCATGATCCTCGAGGTGTACAATTCATTCAAGTAAGAAGACAATTTGGGAAAGAAAACAAGAGATACAATCTGATAACACATATATCATAAACCTTCAATAACATAATTGTTTACAAAAACAAAATCCCCTCAGGGTTACAATGATCACAGGCAAATTTCCTCCTATAGCTCTCTCCTCCTCTTGCTCATGAATCCAACCTTCAAATAGAAAAAACCCTCTCCTGCCTCTTCAAGCTTGAGTCCTATCTCTGCTTTCTAAAAATAGAAGGCAGGTACAAAAGACTGACACATGTGCAACTAATTATCTAACTTCTAGGCATTGGTTTTATAATAAAAAGACACTTATACCTTTAACCTATATTCTTGGAAACTAACTCAACATAAAGTATTGCAAGTAAAAAGAATGTTTCTTGAATAGTCTCGAGTAGCAAAGAGGCTACAGTTAGAGAGTACATGCTCTAACCATTTCTTGTAAGGCTGCCTAAAATGATGGAACTACTTGCCACCTATAGATGTTCCCTTGACTGCCTGCAAATATTCAATTTGTCATCAAAACCTTGTTTTTGACCTTAAACTACCCAAAATTTCATCACTGCAAGGATAATTTGCAGAAGAGGATACAACAATAAGAAGATCTACCATCCAACAAAGTTTTATCCTCAAAGGGTTCTTGATTTTCAATCATGGCATTTGCACACCCTCTCTGACATAATTACTACATTATAGCAGTCAAGTGGATGATAGATATACTCTTGAAGGTAAACAGTATAAACCTTTCCATGCACATTATCAAAGGTTATGAATAATAAGGTTTCTCTCCAGACAACAGTGTGAGTATGGTTGAATTATTAGGGGACAACAATTTTCAACCAACCACCTAGAAGAGTGATAAACTCGATTGTCTTGATTATCTGTGCCAGTTGGTAGCGCCATTCGCTAGCACCCTGGATAGTGAGTTTATGTAGCGCCCTAAAAAATGCGACACCTCCTTAATAGTCTTCAATAGATGATAACACACTTCAAATCCTTCTTCACACTCTACAAATAATAATGTAAGTTAATTAGCAGCAAGGTTTGCTTGCATTCCAGTGTTATATTTCTTGGGCTCCCTGCAAGGTATGTAAGAGTGAAAATTCTTCGCCTACTGCTGTCAGTACCATGACAATAGTTTACAAGGCCTGACCTGGGTTTCCTTCTTCTACATTTTCAATTCCATTGAATAGACTGAACAATGAATAAATGTTGATCAATTGTAGGATAAAGACCCATCACAACTATCTTTTCCAGGAGATTTTATGGCGCATTCCGACCTTTCTTTGAAATCGATCGTGTATTTAAGAAATTGGATACTGGCCCTGCCATATTCAAATTCATATGCTCTACAAACTTTGGGTATATCCTTCCACCGATGGAGAATCCTCTATAATGTTTTAAGTCAAGAATGACTAGTCATTGTTTAAATCAATCATGAAGTAAACTGTAGATTCGGTGGTTCAAAAATAGATCCAGCAAATAATACCTCTTGAAAATTTAAATAACATGTATCTATATACCCTTCAATCGATTGCTTTCACCTGGCAACGAGCATTAATTTCTTCATGGATTTTTGGCATTATTCCATAATGTGGCTTTGAATTGCATGTAACTATTAACCCGTAACAAGTGTTTGACATGTGGAATCTTAGTTCCTATGTGACCTCGACTTTGAGCATTTGGGAATTGTAGTGCTAAGTGTTTTGGCTTAATGCTAACTCCATGTATTGGCTTGTGGTGATGACAAATGGGGTGCGTGACAAGTAGGCTTGGAGTTTGACATATGTGCCCATGTACTTCGATGTGTGGATTTTAGGATATGGATTATATATGTAGTATTGGCTAGGTTAGTACACTTTCAAGCGCACATATCTTCAGTAAAAATAAATTAAAAACCAAAATATAAATTTGATTATATGAAAAGTGAAGGCTTAAGATAAAAGTGATTTTTGTCATGCAGGTAAAAAGGAAATCACAAGGATGTAGGCTAGAGGAGATCAAATGAGAGCTCCATCAAGGATAGATAAAAATATGAATGTTATGATAATGGCACAAGATCAAAGGATTGAGGGGTTTTGGTAGATTTTGACAATTCTGGCGAAGAAAACAAAATGAGATGAGGTGCTTTGGGAATTTTCAGTAGCAATGCTCAGATTTTAGCAAATGTAAATTTGGGTACTAACACACTGCACCATAAATAAAACTCTCAGTAGCGCCTGGATATATCAAAATACTAAGGGTCCATCTAGAGATGATAGCTTACGTATCGAGCATAGTCGACTGGTTCTCTTCCTAGCGGTTATTCACCACTGCATGAATCCGATGGGCCTTGTCAAAATATCCCATGGTAGAGGGTTTGGCTGATCCATATTCTCTAGTCATCTCCAATGGGAATTCATGTTGGTAATGTGGCTCCCCACATGTCCAATACCCACTCTTTGGTCCAGTACTCCTGGTACCTGAAGTAGAAGTTGATGACCCACCGGCCTGGAACCCTAGTCTGTTTTGCTGAATAGGCCTAAACGGCTACTGCTATAGTCGACGCTGGTGCTGGTGCTATGGTCATCGGTAAGTATTGAATTTCTGAGGCAATGGTCGCTGAGGTGTAGTGAAATTTGATCCTTTATGGAAGCCACGATATCCTGGTGAATGTCTAGTTGTTTTATGATGATGTTGCGCATTAGAAGACATCTGTCCCATTGTTCTCACTGGAGTCCTTCTCTGACCCCCGCTAATAAGCTCCTCCTTTGTTATGATGGTCTTCTGAACAACATCATGCAAGGTTTGAGGCATCAAAATCCTAACCTTTGCACAAATTTTGACATTAAGTCCAAACATGAACTTGTTGACCTTAATTTTCTTGGTATTCAGGTGGGGAGAATACCGAAGAAGTTCCATGGAATGAGCCTAGTACTGGGGCACCATTCCACTTCCCTGTCACAAGGCGTTGAACTTTTTGAACTAACACTCAATGAATTCCTCAGATAAATACCTCACCCGGAACCGTTCCTCCAAAAGTTCCCATGATATGTCTTCGACTTCCATGTTCAATTGCAACAGGAGCATATTCCACCATAGAATATCGCTCCCCTTCAGTTGAAATACTTCCATGCGGACCTTCATGTTGGAGGTATAGTCGGGAATTGCAAAACACATCACTATATTATCCAACCATGCCTTGGCGGATGCATCATCCATCTCACCAAAGAACTCGGGAAATTTGACCTTATCGAGTTCACGGTGAATGCTACCAGTACCGACAAAAGCGTGTAGTGGACCCTCAGGGGGTGTCGATGCCCTAGCCTCATCTCTATCCAAATGGTTGATCAGTGCCTCAGACATATTCTGAAAGGACCTCATCATCCCAACCACATCACCAATAGCTATCTATTTTTTCCCGACAACCTGTTCGTCTCCATGGGGGTTAGACCCCTCAGGCATGGATGCTACTGGGGGCATCGTGCCTCCTCCCCTATCACCCCGTCGTCTGCCTCCACGACATCATCTAACCATGATTACCTGCATGAATACAAATCAATTTATTTAGAAACATCATAATTAAATATCTAATCAATGGAAGTCATAGTGATCCCAAGTCATGGGTTGAAACCGCTCTTATACCATATGTAAGGACCCCTGTCGTTACGACTACAAGTGGTGCAAGAAAGTGCATTTTTTTTTCTTTTATATTTTTCAGTTCAATAGTTCTTTGAATGATGAATATTAATAGGTCCATTTAAAATTCCTCTGATTATCAAATTTAGAAACTATATTACTAATTAAATACCAAGTGATAATATGAAAGCAAATCGATGTCATTCATTCCTATTGTAAATAGTAATATGAGTCACAATTTCAAGCCATTATAATACTTTTTTGTTCAAAAATATCCCTTTTAAAACTACTTACTGCTAAATCAGATGCATCTAATTACCATGATGGAAATAAAGCATGTACCAAATCCAATTGTACATGATAAAAAAATTTTGATCAAACCCAAGTTGATAACCCTAATGACTATCTTAAGTCACCGTGTCAGAACTTTAAGACAATTCCTGCAGATTGCGGCAGTGAGTAGCCGGATACTAGAGGGATAGGGTAATATCGATGGAAGGCTTAAGCTCAAGTGAGATCTACATAAACGTCGTACATTTCTCTCCTAATTTTATCAAACTAGACGGAGTGAATCCAAAAATCGCGAAACAGATTCGTCAATAAGGAGTTGGATTCCAAATATCTGCTAGTAATCAATACACATAGGTAGTATAATTACCATCATTCAATTAAATGCATCTCAACGCAAAGGATGACACAAAATCTAAGGGAGTGAAATTAATTGAAAATTGAAAAACACATACGATCAAAAGGCAGTGAGTACTCATTACAAATCTACAATTGAAAAACCCTCACGATAATGGAAAACACCGACATAACCCCATCCAGAAATGTCCTGAGTAAATTGTTCATTATGAGAAAAGGTTTACATTTTCAAATGAAGTATTAACATAGGAAACCTGGAGGATTATCCAATTACAATTAATAATTCAAGGAGTGAAACTCCCACTCCTCACATTCTAGAATTTCATATCCTTTAAAAATGGAGATACACACATTTCAACAACTAAAAACGAAGGTGGGATTTCCAGTCTTACGCATATACTATTTCACCTCCACCAGTCGGATACCATTTACGAAGGATCTCTACTTGCAACAAAAACACCAGGATACTCTATACAAAAACAAATATTTTTAAACAACGCCCAGGGTTATGGATAAATGTTAGAGAGTGAATTAGAACTTAATAATTCTTGTGCACATCCCCTATATTTTAATGATAAATGAATATCTAATGGTTCCAGGAGGATTTATTGAACCAAGACATCACTCCCTTGAGACGAACATAGTGTTCTATAGGTTACACAATTAATTTATATTGGTAAGACCAATTCTCCTTGACACTCAACCTATAACTCTATGAATACATAATTCAACCCTTGATCTAACATGAACGACCAAATAACCTTGTTTCTGATAATAATTACACGAAGAGTAAAACATCATTGATCAATAAGGCTCATAGAAATTTCATAATATAGAAGGAATTTATTTTCTTTTCAATAATATTAAAGATGTATAGAAGTTCCATAATTCGCAGTTGTAATATTTATTACACAGAAATATTCATACAAATACCATTGATTTGTTGTATTTCAGGAGGGAAATATGAATACCCATACTTTAAAACATCATATAACAATTACCAACGAAATGTTGTATATTTAGAAAAGTAACGATCCATAATAAAACAAAATCAATCGCATAGAAATAAAGAAGTATTTTCACTGTACACAATAAGGGATTTGTTGGGCAATCACAAACACAATTGGTTGAATAAAGCAACCAGAATCGCAGAGCAATAAAGAATTATTTTCGGTGGACACAATAAGGAATTTTTTGGGCAGATAAATTATCCTTCACTTATTATCCAGGCATAGGAAAGGAGGGAATTTGAATCTAAATCTTTAACACCAGAGTGAAAGACATTTGATTCGTCTCTTGGACGACTACTCAAGCACGAACTAATAACTTAAAGGTAAAGGAACATAAGATAAAACCACAATTTCTTTGTATTAAACACAATCAAAGCACAGAGTAAAATAAAATAATGGCCCAAGAACCAAAACGCAGTAATAATCCAAACCAGAACCAGAAACTACAATAAAACACAGTAATAAAAAAAAGCTCAGAAACAAAAATTTAGTGACCCTTTTGCAATTTCACACAGTGCGCTATTTCCCAAATAAAAATTCATATGCATAACTAAATGATCTTTTTCTTTTAACATCATCTATGTAAGAGAGCCTTCAACAATAAAGAAATGCATGAACAATAAATTGAGCTATTATTTAATACAAATTATGCACATGCGTATCGTCGCCAAATGCGAAGAACTAGAAGTGTTTGTCCTGCGCTTGTGCTCCATCCAAATCCAACATGTTGACTGATAAGACCTCACTGGTACCTCCCATCCAACTCTAGGGGTACTCTTCTTCCCTTTGAGCCCCCCGAGACACAAAGAGGCCACACACACAATACCAGAGAATGATAGCACCCAACTCACCTTGCAAGGTCAAGCTACCACTCGTTACCCGAGCTGGGTATCCCAAATACCACAAGATAAGTTCAATCAAGATGAAATTTTAGCAGCATAATGTTACGCAAGTCATATGTGATTTTACTCCTCCTCATCCATCCTTTTTATAGAGATTCGTAGTCATTAGTTTCCCAAATCCTCATTAGATTCCTTTTTCATTTATTTAATTAGGAAAAACCGTACACATGTCGCCCGATCCCCTAGTGCACCAAAAAATCAATTTATCAATTAATTTAATTTGTCTGTTTTCCTCACCCAACTAAAAACGTTCCTAAAAATTCTCCTTGGTGTCCCATTATTCCCTTACAATTCTTAAATGACTTACGCCTTACTTAATTCCTAGTTGAGTTCATAAATAGAGAGTTCCAAAGGCTAGATTCCTTACTAAGATAGACATTCCCCCTTTTCATTTAAGTTTCCCCTTTTCTTTAATTTTCCCCTTTTCCTTAGGTTTCCCCCATTTCTTTAAATTTCCCTTTTTCTTAAAGTTTCCCCTTTTTATAACTAAGTTCAGAATTAGCAAGTTTAGACAAAACAACCAAATACCCATTTTATTAATTAAACCTTTATTAAAATTTCCTCTTTAATTATTAATGCTTGAATTTTCCTTACCCCATTATTGCTACATGTCTAATTAGTTATTTTTTGTTCAAAGGTTCTACTTAGACCTAGGTTTTCAACTCACTAGGATTGGCGACAGTTTTTAAGGGAAAAAATTGGTATTAAAATTTACTTATCATGTCATTTATTTTAAGGCCGACCAAGTCCTAAGGAGGCATAATTTTCTAGGAATTAGGTTTATTAACTTACCATAGTTAAAATTGTGATGTGCCCTTTAGGACGCACCACGTGATCCAAGGGTTCCACTCTCCTATTTCTATTTTATTGATGCGATGTTCCCTTCAAGACGCACTACGTGCTCCAAGGGTGCCACTTGCCTCTTGACTAGATTTGGTATATCTCAAACCCCCAGAGTCAATACTTTGTCATGTGAGCTTGTGGGATACTAAGGGCCTCTAAGGAATAAGGACCTTGCCTTATTGTGCGCCCATTAGAATCATCGTGAGTGACTGTCACATTCTTCCCTCATGACATCATGGGTCTTCTCAAACTAGGTAATCATTAACCTGCAACTCGAGACACGAAGAGAGTGATAGTAGGTTGTGGAAGAGCTACTGCGACACCTCTCCCTCAATGTCTCTGGTTTTCGTGCATGACCCCTTTACTCCAAATGTGAGTCTGGTCGACAAGCTATCATCAACTTGCATCCATCAACAAATTATATCAGCAATAACAATCAACATCATAATATATAATCATGTGTACATATGTCACATCCACAACATTCAAACCCTAACAGTCCACTCCCTAACTCGATCCAGAGTCCAAGGGGTTTCATCGATGCCTCGTCATCCTCAATGTCCAGAGTCCTACACACTCAAGAGAACCAATTCAATAGCACCTGTCTATGTAAATAAAAAAATATAACATATCATAAAATCCACAATATCTCATAATCATAATCAAAACAACCAATAGTATAATGACCCAAATCACTTGCACGCAAGTGTCCTCAAAGAATAAGTTTGTTCAGTGTGCGCAAGAGAGGGATGTTACATTGGCACAAAGACTTGCTCAAGGATCTTGAGCCTAATAAGATTCAAAAATATCTATAGTCACTTGTTTTCCTTCATCAATTATTTTCAAGGCCATATAACCCATCCTCAATGTGGAAAATATCCTAATGGAATCCATATCCAAGCTTCTTTCCAAACACCCTATAGAGAGGGGTTTTGTTATGGTTGTGTAGGTGTTTTTCATGGAAATTGAGCCCAACAAGTGACATATAATGCATAAGGCCTAGGTGTTTTCCTCCCCTAACCAGAGCGATAGAGATTTATAAGAAAAACATTTAGGGATTAATCCCCTTGTTTACCGCCTTACCATGTTTAGACCTTGAAAACCATTTCCAGTGCATAAAACCTAATATTGGCTTCTATATCCCACTTATATGATAAATAAGTATCAACATACCCTAGGGAATCATTCATGGTGTGGGATTGAGACATATTCTCATTAGAGGCATGTGTTTTGGTTTAATCATGGAACCTATGTCCTTAACTTAGGCTAGATATATTGTACAAGGGCCTCAACTAGTCACTTGAGGATGTGGTTAGTAGGCATTGTTCATGAAAATTATGCTTGAAAAGTGTCATTTGGGGCAAAATGAAAATTATTATCCTCTTTTAAAACCTATAGATACATTTATGGTGCACAACTAACCTAGTGTTGGCACCCATATCACCATTGGAACTAATTTTTAAACAACATAGGTCAAATGTGGAGGTTCAAATAGTCATCCATTGTACTTGATCCAAAGAAGAGAAGTTTAGTGCTAGACACTCTTGTTTCCCTCCCTTAATTATGATCATATATCTGAAACTCATCCATTATTACCAAGACTTGATAACAATGCCCATATTAAAATAAAATTTCAAGGACTCCCTAGAGAGGGCTCATGTCATCGTGTTTAGGTGTTTTTCATAGTGCTCAAGCTTGAGAAGTTTCAGTAGGTCTCAAGGTCAATTTTTCCCCCTTAGCCATGTTTAAGTGTCAACACTTGTTCAAGTAATTGTTTAAGTCTCTTGATCTTTCAAAGCTTCAATAATATCCTTGATGATGTTAAACGCCCCACAAACCATCCATGCTCTTGTGTGGTTGTCTAAGGACATGTTCATTGCACTTAAGCTAGAGAATTTATGTTTAGGGATTGAGGATTTCGTTTCCCTCCCAAAACCAATGAAAAAGGCCTGAGGATGTTGTTTCCATAAAATTACTATGGCCAATGCCTCAAGACTCATATATTATGTTTTAAAAATCTTAATGGAACCCATATTCAACTCCTAGGGAAAAGACCCCCTAGTGAAGGTTAGTGTCATTATGTCCAGGATTTGTTCATGGTTCTTAATCTTGAGAAGGTTTATTTAAGGATTAATGCACTCCTTTATCCCCTTGATAATGTGGAATTATAGAGACCTATTTACATTGCACAAAACCTACCCTCGACACCTGTATTCCACTCTAAGGCCTATAGAGAATCCCTAGAAAGAAATCATGTGTTGGTATGAGGACTCATTCAAGTCTCTTGAGACAGTGAATATTCAATAATATCCCAAGGCATGTTTTTACTTTGTTGATTATTTTCAAGGCCCTATAACCCATCCTTGATATGAAAAATCCCCTAACGACATCCAAATACAAGGTTGGTGTAACATCCTGCTCTGGCGCATTGAGCAAACTTATTCTTTGAGGACACTTGCTTGCAAGTGATATGGATTATTATGATATTAAAACTTTTGATTGTGATTATGAGGTGTATGGGTTGATGACATGTTGTTTTACTGCATTGATATAGACAGGTGCTATTGACTCAGTTTTACTGAGTGTGCAGGAGTTTGGACCTCGAGGATGCAGAGGCATCAATGGAACCCCTTGGACTCTGGATTGAGTCAGGGAGTGTACCGTTGGGGTTTGATTGTATTACTGTGATATTAGTGCATCTGATTAGATGACATGATATGGATATATTCTAACATGTTCTCTTGATGATGTAGGATGACGATAGCTTGCCAACCAGACTCACATATGGAGTAAAGGGGTCATGCATGACTACCAGAGATGTTGAGGGAGAGGTGTGGACAACAACCCTACCACAACCTACTAGCACTCTCACAGTGGCTCTAACTATAGGTTATCGTTTACCTATTTTGAGAGGACTCATGATGTTGTGAGGGGAGACTGCGACAGTCACTCACGATGATTCTAAGGGGTGCACAATAAGGTGGGGGACTTATTCCTTAGAGGCCCTTAGTTTCCCATAATTTCACTTGGTGGAGTATTGACTCCAGGGGTCATTGATGTCTACCAAGTCATTCAAGAGGTGAGTGGCACCCTTGGAGCACATGGTGCATCCTGCAGGGCACGTCGCGCGAGAAAAATGGAGAGAGGCGAGTGGCAACCTTGGAGCACGTAGTGCGTCCTGAAGGGAATGTAGTGCAAGGGAACAGATAAGGCGAGTGGCACCCTTGGAGCACCGAGTGCATTTTGAAGGGCACGTCGCATTGTTGATGATAGAGGAATGAACCTAGATGGCCTTAGGATGAATAACGTGTTAAGTATTTTTAAAACAAATTCCCTAATTAAATGTTGCCCAATACAAAAATTTAAGGTCTAAGTCTAAATTATGCTAGTGGTAAAATTTTGTCTATCTATAAAAAAAATTAATAATAATAAAAATAAAAACCACATAAATAATAATTATGATATTCGTTAAATCTTGTAATAGGAAGGGAGTAAGAAATTTAATTTATTCATAAAAAATCTGTTGAAATAAAATTTAAAAACGAAATTAATTGTTTTATTATTTATAATTTAAATTATATTAATTAAAAGATAAAAGGGAAAAAGGCTTAAATTCCACACATGCCTTTTTGAGTTCTAATTTAAAAGGTGAAAGAGGGAAAATCTAAAATTTTAGGAAACTAGGAAAAGAGGTAGACATAAAAAGGGAAAAAGGGGAACATAAGGGAAAAAGCAGAAGGTCAAACTTAGTAAAGCATCTACCATTTAAGAGCTTTCGAATTTAAATTGAACTAGAAATTTAATAAAAGGGAAAGTTATTAAAATCTGTAAGAGAATTTGGGGACACCTAGGAATGATTCTAGGAGTAACTCTAGGTGGGTGAGGGAAACAAAGATAATTAATTAATTAAAGAAGTTGATTTATGGAGGAATGAAGGGGATGGGTGACACTTTTACGGGGAGGAATTTTTAGGAATTTAATTATAAAAACTTAACTAAAAGAGAATTTTTGGAAAGTAAGGAACCACAAAAATCTATATAATGAAGGGAGGTGATGGAGGTTGAGGATCTTCTGTTTGCGTAACGTTACGCTACAGAAATATCTAATTGACTGATTTAACTTGTGGGAGTTGGGATACCTAGCTCAGTGAGGAGTTGTAGCTCAGCTTTGCGAGGCAAGCTGGGAGCTAGTCGAAATCTCTGGATAGTGTGTGGGTGGCCCCTTTGCTGCTCGAGGGGCTAAGGGGGCATAAGAGTACCCCTAGCATTGGCTGGGAGGTACTGGTGAAGTCTCACCGGTAGGCAAGCATAAGTGGCACAGAGCGCACGGGACGTCATTTAGAGCGGGCGATCGGGCAATGATATGCTCTCTTCATTTTTGTTTGGTATATTGTATTAGGACTTATGCTTGGATCTGCTTATTTATTGGAAAAGTAAATTGATGTCTTTTTAAGTTGATGACTGAAACTTTTCTTAGCCTAGCTTGATGGTTATTGACTCCCTTGGCCTTAATTTTCTTGCATGTCTTGACTACCTTGTTGTGTGGATTGTGACCTTCATGGTTCTTTAGGCTTCATCCCTAGCTCACTAGTCGTCACCTGAGCAGTCAGCCAGGAACCTGATCTACGGTCGTTGCCTCAGCGTTAAAATCCCTATGGATCTCAATGCCTTTCTTTTCTATGCGAGGATGATGAGCGAAGGATGAACCTATTAGTCGGCTACCCTTGATGTTGTCCTTGGCTGAAGGTTCTCCTTGTGCCTTGTTGTGTTTTATTAACCTTGAAATTTTGTTGTTGGCGTAGCTTTTTCTTCCATTGTGCATTTTATACCTTGATGGAAATTCCCTGTGGTTGTTTTAACCTCTATTGTGACACTATAGTATTGTTGTAACACCTTACCTCACTCCGTTTTAATACCTCTACGAATTTGACCGTGTAGACTCGCATTTTTGGGTTGGTAAGGATGTGTTTTATCACTAATGATTAGAGTGTTTATGTGACTAAGTGGAAAAAGGGTTTATCACTGAATACAAAACCTTATCACTGAGTTTACGATCAACTATCCACGTAATTTTTCACAACAATTTTTACCCCTGATTGTGCAGAGCTTCCTGTTGTTTACCAAGAAATTGTCATTAAAGGAATATCTGCATTTTCCTGGTTGACCATGAAATTGCCTTTTAGATGATGTCTTTGTTTGCCTGTGTTCTGCCTTGAAATTGTTATGAATGCAGCGATGGGAGGAGCTCATGCAAACTGTTGGAATTTAATTGGTATAACAACATGATTCCCCTAACGATGTAGTGTTTTTGGTTGATTGCATTATGGATTGAGAGGATATGTTTTTCCTTGATTGTGGATTGAGCCTCATTGTTGCGTGGATATGAATTTCCATTAATTTGATTGAGTTGAGCATTGATTGGGCACGATTTCCATTAACAGGTAGCCCACGTTTGCAGATGTGTGGTATGCTGATTGCCCTTAAATTGAATCTTTGTTATTGTTATATAGTCGTGTTGTTACAAGGGCTTATTTTTACTGTTACCACGATTCTTTACCAGCGATTTATCACCCAGATTTGACCACGAAGTGATATCTTTAAAATGGACTACGTTTCCACTCTCTGTGTTATTAAATTAGAGTAAGAACGTGCTCGTTACTAAATGAAATTGGTTACTTGACCTTTGGCAGTAGATACCTTACGTTTTAAACTTCTATGTTAATGATTCGAACCATGCATCTACTTTTGGTTGGTCTAATGGTTCCTTGCCTCTTACCAATAATAGTTTTACTTCTATATTCTTGGGATGCATTGTACATTGATTTTGTTTATTCCTTATTTTTGACGGTGAATGCATTTCCTATCTTTGTGTCTATCACCCTTTGGTGATTTCACTCAGCACATTATCGCTGCTTAACGATGGATTTATCTCTGTGTCCTTATCACTTAATGGAAAATTACCCCTGTGTGTTCATCACTTGATTGACATTTTAACTCTACGTTTATCTTCTTGTTATTTCCCTTTCGACGTTTCTTGGGGTTGGCATGAAGGAAATAATTATCTTATTTATTACCCATTATGGTGATTACTAGAGTTTTCACAATTATTTATGACGGAGGTTCATGCCTGCGGTTTTGTAGTTAATAAACTAATGGTGGTTGGTTCGTCGTAGAGGTATTGATTTTAGTACAGTTTTAATTAATGATAGTAACGTTTTACTGTAACAACCCTGCTTAAATAGATGCATAGAGATTATTAATTATAATTAATTTGATAATCTGACTGTCCTAATATGTTTAGTTAAACAATAATTATTTCTTAATAATATTAATTAATTATTAATTACTTGTTCATATATGTCGATGATTAATTAATTAATTAATTGACTCATTAAATATTTGAGTAATGAATTAAAGGGGCTTAATAATTTTAATTTATTTTATTAAATACTTTACGTATGCAGGGGGGAGTGAAGCATTAAATTAAGGATACGATAATAAATAACGGGATAAGGTAATAAATGAGGAGATAAGGAAATTAATGAAGGGGAGGAGAGTTGGTAAACGGGAAGATATGACGGGGGAAGATTCCTACGGGAGGGTATTATGAGAATAGGGGGAAGGAAGAATTAGGGGAGAGGAGAGACTATAGTTTTGGTTTGGATTTTCTAGTTCTATTGTTGGGTTCTGCGGTTTTGGGGAACCATTGCAAGGGGCACTGGGTTGCTGGGGTTTTTGGGCATGGGGGCTAGGATTCCTTTCAATTTCCTGGAGCTAGGGAGCCGAATAGGGTACACCTAGCTGGCTGGGAGGTTAGTCGGTTTGGGTAGAGTTTGGTCAGTGCATCAGGCTAGGCAAGGTAGCAGGGAAAGGACAACCATATCGGCGGGAATTAGCATTAGAAGCAGGTATTTTATTTATGAATTGCTGAGTTATTTTCATGCTGTAGATAAATGTTAAATTTTTTTGAATATTATATGCTTAAATGGAATATTATATGCTTATTTGAAGCTAAATGAGTTATTTACACACTCAAAGAAATTCTATGTTTGAAATTGAAATTCTATGTTATAAATCTTATGTGTAGTTGTATGGATTTAATTAGGCTTGTTAATTTCTGGTCCTTACACATGGTATCAGAGCATCGGTTTGAAGCACTGGAGCCTTAGGGGCGTACTCAGAATTGTCCCAGAAATAAACCAGAAAACATTACAAACTATTGTAAGTTTGAAGGAGGCTTGTTCACTTTAGAACCTGTAACAAAGCCTCACCTATATAGAAGAAGCCTCACCTATAGAAGGAAGTAACATTAAGATGGACACCTACTAATTCTAGAAAAAGAAGCTAAGTCTGGCATAAAAGATCTCAGAAAAGCACTAGAAGGGTGTCGAACTAGCTAAAGATGATCCTCACTAAACCCAACACTGAACGCACTGTTTATGACTTACACAAGAATGCCAAAATCAGCCTCCATAAAAGGGCCTTAACTATTTATATTAGCTAATATAGTATATAAGCAAAGGCTAAATTTAGCCTTAAAAGCAACACCTCTAAAGATAAGTCGAAAAGAGCATGAAAACGAAAAATAAGTCTATCCGAAATGGGTACCCTTCCCCATGCTCATCCATGTAAAATTAGGAACAGGCTAGAGTTAGTACAAGAGGTTGTGCCCTCTTACTTAAGCATCCTATTGTGCAAACCCAGCGCATGAATAACAAAAACTTGTGGCAAAGGAATATGCCCTATCTTCTAGTGTACTTGCACAAACTAGCTCTGGAAATAGACCTCCAAATAATGTGCCCTATCTGCTAGTATAAAGGCACCTTCTTGCTGGTAGTTGACATGCCAAAGCATAGGAGAAAAGCAATCCCAGAGTAGACATGTCAAAATGCATAACAACAAGACAAAAATAAACCTCTATATCAATGGTTTTCTTCAAAATTTCTCCATGGGAAACACTGGAAAATGCTAAGAATAACCTTTTCCTAGGCAATGATTTCAGCCTATCTTGGCACATGAAAAAACAATGAAGGACAAATTCTTAAGAAATGACCTAAAACATGCCTTATTAAAAAAAATAAAAATATACCAAAATAATATACAAAGCACAACACGCAAGTGCCAAGTCACAAAAAGAGTTATAAGCCACATGCTACATGCATACAAGTCCAACTGTAGTGGATTTACACATAAAAAAAAAGAGCTTAATTTTACTATACATAGAACAAAAGAGTTGTGGGCACTGGTTGCATGCTGCAAAACAAAAGAATTTTGGCCACATGTTGCATTCTACAGAACCAAGGCCACATCACATGCCAAGCATTGACAACACCAACACGCAAGTCACGAGGAAGCACTCAGAGCCCATGATGGAGCTTTGTTCGCATTGCACGTCAGCATAAAACAACGCCCAACCACATGGAGGAGGAGGCCACACAAATAAATATATTGGGTACAGGCCCAATTTCACAGCCCAGCGACCAAGCCACGATAGAGAAGCCGCACGCAGCAAAAGAAAATTTATTAATAATAAAAAAAAAACATAGGCCACAAGCCTAGCTCCGAGCCCCAATCTTGTTTAGCAGGCAACACCATACAGCCACAGGTCGAGCAAAAACATACAAGCCAATTCCCAAGCGCCACTGCAAAAACAAAAAAGATTAATAACCAAAAGGCTAAGCCCCTATTTCCCGAGCTAGTGCGCAAGTCCATACAACATATAAGATAACGCACCTAGCGCCATCGCCAAGCAGAAGTGTGCATCCTTAGACTCACGCAGAAGTGTGCATCTGAACTCGTTTAGCACACAGTCACAATACACAACACAAATCCAATGCACAAATGTCAAACCAGTCACCTGACACAACACACAACTCAACATTAAAGCCAACACGCAATCAACAAATAAACCAACACAAAGCACAGCGCTGAGCGCCAAGGTCGAGACGAATATTCAACACAGTTTACACAACACAAAACCCAGCGCTCAAGCGCCAAACCTAAGTGTGATACCACATTACTGATGGCCAAGCCACACAAATACACAAACCAGCACCCAGGCTAGGCCAGGTCAACCATGAAAGAAGGTTCTCTGGCACTGCACGTCCAGGGATGTTGTATTATGCCAAGCACAGTGTATTACACACAGGCCCAACTTCAAACAAAAATGGGTGGGGGAGGGCTCGACAAATCCGTGAGACAAAGAACCAAAGCCCGACGACCTAGCCCACGCAGCCTACACCTTCCCTCTGATGAGAGGATGAAAAACAAAAATAAAACAATGAACTAAAAGAGGTCGACCTTAATAATGCTCAGGATGGGTTTAGGGTTTGGAGAGCTAGGTGTAGGGTTTTGGAGGGATAAGAGCCCTGGGGGGTGGAGAGGGCACTTGGGCCTCATGCGAGGACCCACGATCGTTTGGATTTTTTATTTTTTTTAATTGGTTTTAAATTTAAGTAATTTAAAAAAAAAAAATATTATTAATTATTTTATTTTGTTATTTTAATTATTATATTAGGTCTAAACATTATATATATTATGTTTTAAAAATCATGATAAACATATTTAAACATGTTTTAAATTTATGAATTAAACATAAATTTAGAAATAGATCTCATAAATTTAGAAATTAAACATAAATTTAGAAATAGATCTCATAAATTTAGAAATTAAACAATTAAACATGTTTTAAATTTATAAATTTATATTGGCTAATTTAGGAAATTATGTTTTAATTATGGTGACTAATGTTTTAAGTTATTTTATATGTTTTTAAAATTAAAGGTTTAAATATATGTTATTGAGATTAAAGTTTAAACATTAGTTTTAAAGATTTAAAACTAAGGTGATTAATTTAATAAGAAAAAAATTCAAAGTATTGCGCCCGAGGCCCAATCTCCAAGTCCACGAGCTAAGAACCAAATCCTAGTGCACAAGCACCGAGCTTCAATGCATAGCCTCAGGCTCACTACATCATACGACCACAAGTCCATAAACAATACATAACCACAACGCACAAGCGTTAAGCTCCAATACCCGAGAACCACTCTACAATCCTCAAGACTCACACCTGCAGCCACCAAGACACAGAATTCAACGCATATGTACAACGCGCCAAGGTGAGCCCATGAGTCAATTATTGAAGGATAATTAGTTGTAAGCGAAAATTTTAAAGGACTTAGACTAGGACAAGCGGGAAGGAGGATTTATACATACTAGTCAAGTAAGCTAGAGGAATTGGCAAGTATAGCGCAAAGCTAGCATAGCTACTGAGAGAGAGGGTCAATAGTGTTCTTAGGCAATGACACCAAGCTTAGACGCCTAACCCTAACCTATCTAATCCCCTAAAGAGAGTAACGTTTGTTTACAGACAAGTAAAAGAAACTTACGCCTAACCCTATTTTCTAGTTTAAGTAGCACCAATTTGAAACTTCCTTGAACTCACCCTTACAACTTTGGTTGATGTAGGTTAAATCTTATAGGATGGTTAGGACTCAAGGGAATCGAGGCAGGGGAGCATCATTACAGGAACCGACAACACCACTAGAACTGTTGCTACCATCACCCAAATTAGCTCTCATACTGCGCCCGCTGGAGGCCATAAATGAGACTTTAAAGGGGCGACAACCAGCAGGGACCGAAGTGGAACCCCCACCATCTGGAACGGGTAATACAGAAGTGTCAAGGGATCCAGGGGGAGGACCTCCACCCAAATACATCGCTCGAGAACTACAAAAGATCAATCTTCTGGATTTTTCCAGGGGTCGTGCCAGTGAACGTGCAGAAGCATGGTTGGAAGGCATGACAAGGTGTTTTGCCTTAAGGGACTATGTGCCCAACTCAAAGGTGAAGATAACAAATTTTTAGTTAAAAGACAATGCCTTGAACTGGTGGGGCAACCTGGAAAGACAACTGCATCTTACCCCATACACAGTATCTTGGGAACTTTTCGAGGAGAGGTTCCGAAGGAAATATCTGCCAGCTTATTATGAGGAACAACAGGTAGGGGCGTTTCATGCCTTAGTATAGGGAAACAGAACTATAGAAGAATATGAGATCAGATTTATGGAATTGGTTAAATATGTTTCGTATATGGATAATGACCAATGACAGATAGAGCACTTCATCTATGGATTGAACCCTAAGATAAGAGCTATGGTGTGGATGCGGAAACCGTCTTCGGTAGCGGAAGATGTGGAAAATGCATGTTATGCGGAGGAACACATGAACTTAACCAGAGGTACGACACTGACCTTTCCACATCGTCCTGGAATCATGGGGAAGGCCCCTAGTACATTTCCCAAAGGAGGGAGTTCAAGGCCACCTCCATATGGTAACAAAGTCTCACCAAGGACTGTAACCACAGGGATTTCAATGGCAGGGAGTGTAGCATCTTGTTCATCACGAACAACGCAGACAGGTCCATGGCCATGTCAAGGAACAACTAGTCGGGGCAGGGGTTCCAGGGGAAGGAACTCATTTCAGAGATAGTCACATAACAGTGCACAGGCTCAATCTTGTGTTACCTGTTGGGGGTGTGGAGGACCCCATTACCAGCATGACTGCAAAAAGTTACAATCAGGATTCATGCATAGTGAAGGAAAGGCCTCGATGGGAAGAGAAGGTAGCAGCCACCATATTTATGCTATGGTTAATAATCACCAGGTCGAACATCAATCCAAGGTGGTGGAGTCATCAGGTAGGATAAATTATATCAATGTTAAGATTTTATTTGATTCTGGTGCTACAGATAGTTTCATTTCACCATCTGCATTAGAAAAGAGTGGGTTGGCAGCCTACGAGCACGATGATTTTAAACAAGTAGATATGGATTTGAGGGAAAAACAAGCGGTAGGACCTAGCGTTGATAATTATATAGTAAACTTGGGAGTGTGTACTACCAGGTTGAAGGTATATGCCATTGCTCTCGGGGCATACGACCTAATCATTGGAATGGATTGGTTAGAAGCTCATCGATATTTGGTATATTGTTTCAAAAAAAGGGTGCTCTGTGTAGATGACAAAGGAAGGCCAGTTGAGATCCAGGGTGTACGGAGAAAAGTGTCATTACACTTTATCTCAAATATGAAGGTTAAGTGATGCTTGATGCAAGGGTGTCGACTTTATGTAGTAGAAGCAGTGAATGAAAGGAAGGGACCCTCATTGGATTAGTACCTGGTATTGTCATAATTTAAGGATGTTTTTCCGAACGAGTTACCAGGGTTACCTCCTGAGAGGGAGCTTGATTTTACTATTGAGATAAAACCTGGTGCAGAACCAATTTCCAAAACTCTGTATCGGATGACAGCACTGGAACTTTGTGAGTTTCAAATGTAGTTGAAAGAGTTACTAGACTTAGGGCTAATAAGGCCCAGTGGCTCACCTTGGGGCGCACCAGTAATTTTTGTAAAGAAGAAGGATAGATCCTTACGACTGTTTATAGACTACAGGGACTTGAATCATGATACAGTGAAAAATAGGTACCTAATGCCGCGAATAGATGACCTCTTCGATCAGATGAAAGGAGAAGCGGTATTCCCAAAGATCGATTTGCGATCAGGGTATCATCAGTTAAGGATTAAGGAGGACGATATCCCAAAAATTGCCTTTCGAACTCGGTTTGGACGTTACGAGTTTTTCGTAGTACCTTTCAGATTGACCAATGCACCAGCAGTATTNTGGCATTCTTGGTTTGGGACCAACTAGTTTGAGCCATGGAAAAATACCCTAGTGTGGACCCCCAATATATTACTAGGTTTCTTGGTGAAGGACCAAGAAGTAAGTCCCTAGATGTGTTCTAGGGCCCCTAGATGTGTTCCAGGGAATCATTTCTCAGTACTTGGATTGATCCTTGGATGTGTTCCTTGGTGGTTGATGATGTAAGTCCCTAGTGTTATAGGGCCCCTGGATGTGTTCCATGGAATCCTTTCCCAGTTCTTGGATTGATCCTTGGATGTTTTCATCGATGGTTGATGATGTAAGTCCCTAGATGTGTTATAGGGAATCCTTGATTAAATGCTTTGGTTGATCCTTGGTATTGTACCTTGGTGGATGAAACACCCTAGATGTGTTGTAATGCCGCCAAATCTGTTCTAGGGTACCTTGGTCTTGGACCAGGTAGTTCTTGGTTGTGTACCAAGATGTGATGATATGTGATATTCTTCCTCTCTCCCGGGATGGTCGATGAGACCTTGGAACAACCATGAAGATGGACATGACCACGTCATGGATGTTTCCTCTTATGAAGTGATGATAAAAGTTTATAAGCTACCATGAGACTTATGTGGACATGTTTTTCCATTTAAAATAACCCCTTGAATTTATCTTGAAGTTTCCCCTTTCTTGGTTTTGCTTCCATTATTGTTTGATGTGGTGCTAGTTTTTATAAGTCACTTTGACTTATTTGAATTTTAATTAATATTTTTATTAATTAAAATTTCATTTGTTTATTTATTTTAATTTAACCCTAACCCTCTTCCTAAATTATAAACATGAACCTACCCTCCCTCAATCAATTGATTCACTCAATCGTTTCTCTTCTCTGTTGTTGCAACTACCTCATTCCTTCTTGGTGCGAACTCTTTTGGTTTATTTTGCTGGTTGGGAATATATGTTGGTGTGTTTGCTGAGCTAAGGGTATTGTAGACTTATCCTTGTCAGGGAGGACCTCTTCTATGTATGTCGTAGACCTCTCCTTGATTTCCTATTGGAGTCGCATACCTCCCTCTTTATATTGTGGGTGTTGTATCCTTCTTTTATCCTCACCGTGTACTAGTTTTTGCATGTGTTAAGGGTGTAGTGGCATCCATTGCACATTTTGTAGCTGTTTTTTTGTATGTTGAGGCTGCCACTACCGCCTAGGAAGCCTTTGAATCCTCCTTCTTTGTTAAGCCCTAATATTGGCTCATTACCCCTTAATTGGAGCATATTAGATTAGTAATGTTATTTATTACCCCTTAATTGGGGCATATTAGATTAGTAATGTTTTTTTATTTATGTCGGCTTTAAGCCATTAGTTGTAATTATACCTCCTAGTCTCCTATATA
>SNQJ01S0015479.1:98825-127893 GCA_010110895.2 Picea sitchensis | reverse complement strand
CCTCTTACATTTATTATATCTAACTACCATAGTGGGCCTTATTTAATAATATAGTGGACCTAGTCCACCTTACATTGAATAACCTCCACTATTATCACTATGGGCCCTCTGGGCCCCCCCACTACCTCTCTAGCTACCTTACACTAGGTAACCTAAGTACTTTTGGGCCAAGGGTCGATGGATAGTCCTAAGAAAACAAATGAAAAGTCTATGTAAAGAAAACTAGTTTAACAATAAGAAAAAACAAACTAATAATCATAATAAGCAAATGACAAAAGAAAACTATTTTAGCTTGTCAACCTACATTCAATGAAAAACTATCCTATGAAAGAAAATAAATAAGAAAAGAAACCTAACTAACCTACTAAAGAAAATAGACAAGTAAGAAAAAACAACTATCTAACCTATCAAACCAAATATACAGGTAAGCAAAGACAACTAACTACTGCAAGAAAAATCTTCTCATTGAACAACTGTCTAGCCTAAGAGGCAAGAGGACTAAATGACGAATGAAAAAGTATTTCTAATGCATGGAAGGAAATCTATATTATTGAAAGCACGAAAAACTACCATATAATGCCTAATCAATGATGAGAAAATTACTATCTAATAAAGGAAAGTCTATCTATCCTATAGCAACAATAAGACATTATTCTAGTCTATGAAAGAAAGAAATTATATCTATGAAAACAGGAAAACTATTTTTTAACCTATGAAAATTCAAATATAATGTTAGCGGTTCTGTGAATGTCTTTGGTGTCGGATAATATATCGATGGCACTTGACAACAAAGGACAATTCCAATGGTATAAGCTCAACACTAATCTCAATGGAAAAATGAAAGGTGTGGAGTAAACAATCCAATGAAAACTTAGCCATGCCAAAAATAATGTTAAATACCCTGCATATTCATGTACAAACCATCAACAACATAATGAGATCATCATTATACTTCTACACTATGTAAGAAAAACTAGATTCAACCATTAACTAAGAAATGTAATTGCATTTTAATTCTAGGAAAGGAGATTGCGTAAAATGAAACTACACTATGTCTATTCTAACCATTCAAACTACAATAAAGAAATGACTAAAAACAGAAATTAAAAATTGATATTAAAAAGTAATCTAACAATTATATTAAATCTAACAATTAAATCTAAAAAGTAATCTAACAATTAAATCTATCCATCCATTAATCCTTGTCAAAATAAAACCCAAATTAAAAACTCTATTCTATCTAATTAAAAATTTGTTTTAAACTTAACTGTAAAATCATAAAAGAAAGCATAATCTAACTGCATATGGGGTTAGTATTAAGAGAGAGAGACTTGCAAGTCTTTTCCTAGTCTATAAAATCAGTGCATGCTAATATGTATCATCATCTAACTTGCAAAACAATTAAAACAATTAAGCTATAACAAACTAGTTAGCATAATAAAAACATACATGTATAGGAAAATAAAAAGAGTAATTAAATTAAGAATTTCATAAACAACACACTGATAGTCACCAGACTGTTGGTGCCCCCCCCAACAAGTCATGGCTACATCCTATGAGCACACCGTGAGCTTAACAAGGCGAATTCACCATCAAAACTTGAAAACACAGTTTTGGCATAATTCTGGCAATGTAACATATCAAAAACAGAGGAAAACGAGTTTGTCTCCAATACAATGGTTCTTCTACTTGCTTAACAATCTTGTGACATCCTAGCAGTATTTACAAGATTACAGACCAAGTGGTTGACCACAGGAGGGTCGAACCACTTCTAAATTCGACAAATTACAATAAATAATGCCCCAACTGATAAAACAGAGCGAACCAATAATCACCCTCTTTGGACAACTGAAGCTAAGTTGTCTTGAGTTTAGTAGCTAGAGGGGGCGATCATGAACAAAACCCATATTCCCGATTCTCCCAACGTTGGTCGTCAATGCCATAACCACCAACTCGCCTTCCATTTCTTTGTAATACAGAGTGTTGGACAGAGTGTCGGATCGAGTGTTGGAACGAGTGTTGGAACGATTGCCGGATCAAGTGCCGAAACTAGAAACATAGTGCGTTTTTGACCTGTAACACCAAAAAATGTGAATTAGCTCTTAGAAATCATAAAATATGATGAATTATACTTGATTCAATCATTAAACATGAATTACACATACATTATGGCGATCATACCATTTTATCATGAAATTCTTCAAAAGGCTCCTTTAAAGTATGAAAAACACATATGTACATGTGGAAAAAGTGTATAATAACTATCATGAATGTGATCATATCTCAGGCCCAACACATTCACACTCAAAAATTCAAGTCAAGGATGACTTCTCTAATACCAACATGATCCAGGATCTTTTCATCGAGTGACTTATAAAGAATTGCATTAAATGAGCATAAATTAAAGTGCACCATTAAATAAGGAAAAAATCAATAATGAAGAGACATAAGAATCAAATATGAACACAAATAACTTGATAACGGAGTTCGTCCCTGGTGGACTACGTCTTTGGGTCCTTCTCTCAAATTGGTAGGCTCTTTCATTAACTCAACAAAATAATTTGAAAAAATACATAAGTATACTTCATTCTAAAATCAAGTTGCAGAAATAATGCTCAGATCAGAAAACAGACAACACCGTTGTATTTGTGGCATCAAATTACCCAAAAATTATTGTCTCCATGCCTCGATCCAACTTTGACACTCAAAGGCCCAGGAAGAAATTCATCTCGGTTTTCATGCCCCTCTCCAACCTGCAATTAATGACTGGACTACATAGAAATGCATTCCTAAGGCCATACCGTACATGCGCCTTCCTCCCCAGGGCTAGGAGAAATCAACATTTAAGTATTATCTGTGGGTGTTGATAACAAAGAAGGTCTTTAGCTTGTTGGTTTGGGTGTTAATACAAAGGCCTATAGTGGGGAGGAAGTCTGAGGGTCAAACCCACAGGCCTCCCCTTTTTGGGTTTTAATTCGTTGCAATGTATATATAATACAAATTTGTTCCGCTAGTTTTGGTGGTGGTGCTATCCATATCTCCAATAGTTATAACAAGTCCAAGTTTGGTGTGGCCCGCCAGATTTGGCGGACCCACCAAATTTTTTATTTTTTTTTCAAAATTTGCTGATGGATTGTCATTGTGATTTTTCTTCCTGCCACGTGACAGCCTCTTATTGTGCCATGTGGTTACCTCTCACTGGGCCACATCGTCCTCTTCCATGTCAATTCCATGTCATCACACCATGTCACTATGCCACATCATCATGCCACGACCCGAAAGTGAGAAAATTAGGTGACACATGGCAGCCTCTGCTACTTCCATGTCACCATTATGACGCCATCATGACACATGACTCCTACCATGTGTGTTTTACGAATGTTGACATCAACAGTACATATGTTGACTCATCCCTTGTTGACTAGGCTATGTTGACCAAACTTTGGCCACGAATATATTTCAATCCATAACTCTGTTTGATAAGTCGTTTATGTTGTTAGAAATATTGCAACGTGCTCTTCGTGATAATGTCATTTTCACTGAGTTTTGGGAACTTTGAATTTTTTCTCTTTCTCTGTCTGCTAAGGCCATTCTAAGCATCATGAGCTGCCTCTATGAGTTATGAGTTGTTCTTAGCCTTCTCTTGATCCTTTTTAGATCACCTGCATATTTCAATTTAAATTTTATATTAAAAAAAAAAACCCGAACATAAATTCACTAAACCATATACAAGTATTAATCTTGTATTATCTAAATTTATGTACATACTTATAGGTGATTCAAATTCTTCTTCAATTTCGGTTTCAACGACTTCATCAACATTATGAGACAAATCTATTTATGTTTTTTGAAAAACATCAAATCAGAATTATAAGCAATTATATTAAACAATAACTTAAATTTGTATTCTATACTTTTAATATAGACAATGTGTGCATGCATACCTTATTGGATTTCTTCGTGTTGAAAATATCTATTTACATCATCATCGTTTTTTTCTTCAATATTTGCATGTTCTTGTTTATTTCTCCAATAATTCTCTTTCCTTTGTTCATTATGGTGAGTTTCGTCTCGAGTACAATCAAATTTTCTCTTGCGCAAACTTTTGTTTCCCATGAGTATAGTTATCTATATAAGTTTTTTAAAAAATCAACATTTCAAAATAGTCTCAAAAAAACTTCATTGTCACAAAAATTATTAAAACATAATATCAATAATTTTGTGTTCAACAAATCCTTCACCTTGAAAAAATGTTGAACAAAGGCTTCACCTTGAAAAAATGTTCAACAAAGGCTTCACCTTGAAAAAATGTTCAACAAATCCTTCACTTGGAAAAAATGTTCAATAAATCCTTCACCTTGAAAAAATGTTCAACAATGCCTTCACTTTGAAAAAAAGTTCAACAAATCCTTCACCTTCAAAACATGGTCAACAAAGACTTCACATTGAAAAAATGTTCAACAAAGCCTTCACCTTGAAAAAATGTTGAACATGTAGACTTCAATATATAAATTGTTATTCCAATAAAAACTTGAACTTCAAAAAAATAATTTTTTTTGCATTCAAAACATCAACTACCTTGTTCAAAAAAAATGAAAAAGATGATTCAAAACTTTGTTTAGGTGCTCTACAAAACCATGAAACAAGCGAGTGAATTGTGTTAAATTGGTTCGGCCAAAAGTGTATTTTTAAGATTTGGCGCCAAGTGAAACAAAACGACGTGTGTCTTCATTGTTTCCAGCCAACATAATTCTCTAACTGACCTTTCGGCCGAAAAATAATTGTTTCAGCCGAAAAGCTAGGAAACCGTTTATTTTTTACGGATTCTGTTAGAATTACATATTTCAGCCAAAAAAACTTTCTTTTGGCTGAAATATCCTTTCGATCGAAAACCAACAAATGGGATTTTTTGCAGGAACCTGAGAATTCCCTCTAGCTTACCTGAACTTTGAAGGTTGTAGACTCCTTCAAATACTCAAAATTTAATTTCAAAATTGATACCAACATTTGCAAAATTAAATCTACTTTCAATGGATATAATATTTTTTCATTTTCATTATTTTTTTCTAATTTTATTTAATTTTTTTTAAAAATCACTCCATAATATTTCCAGGTGACATTATGATTCAATGAAATGAAATATTCGTATCTCTAAAAATACACTATGGAAAATTTAGAAAAAATTATATTAAGAATCCTTAAATTGTTCTTTTCAAAAGGGTATTTTTAGATTTTACTTTTAATTAAAAATTAAGATAGATACAGGGTGGGGGAAAACACGTGTTTAAAATATGCAACGTTTTCATCTTGGTCAACTTAAAAAATTTCTAGAAATTGTAATATTCATCCGTTAGATTCAAAATTATAGTCACAATAAAATAGAGTCTCTATATATTGTTGTAGTATATTTCATTTGTCAAAAACAAAAGTTTAATAATAGGTACATTGTTGGGGCGGGGGGGGTGAGGGAGGGGATAACTCATTATCATTCCTTTCATGTTTAAGGAAAATATTGTTAAACAATTGCCAAATTGACATATCAAATCTCAATAAAAAAAAATTGGAAAATAGTCAGTGGAAAGCTAACAAAATTATTTAGAAGTTTTATTTTTACTATAAAGTGAAATTATAAATAAAAAAAATACTTTTTTATATCGAAAGTTGAAGAACTTGTGAAAATATAGTTTTGTTTCTCATAAAACAAGCAAAATAGACACCCATATTCATGATTTCACCCTGGGTAACACACACTTTCCTAGGAGAATAGTATTCTTGGGTAAAATTATGAATATAGGTAACACTTTTGTGACAATCGGGTCTCCAAAATTCCTAGCGGCAATTTTTCGGCCGAAAAAATGTTGCTAGGAATTTTTTCGGTAAAAACTTTTTTCGATCGAAAATTTGCATGTCAAATTTAACGATGCCCTCGAAATTCATGTACAATGTTTTTCAGATGAATTATTTTCCTTTGGTAAGAATATTTTGGTGAAATACTTTTCAGCCAAAATGTTTATTTTTAACGGATTTCGTTAAAAACTAGGTTTCGGTCAAAAGAATATGTCGGCCGAAAACTTGAAAATGGGACTGTTTGCAGGAAACTGCAAATTCTCTCCATCTTAATTCATCTTTAGAGCTAGCAGGCTCCTACAAATACTCAGAATTTAGTTTCAGAATTGATACCAACGTTTTTTAAATTGAATCTACTTTCATTGGGTATAATTTGTTTTCATTTTCATTGTTTTTATCTAATTTTATTTAATTTTATAAAAAAATCGCAACATAATATTTTTAGGCGAGATTATGATTCGGTGAAATGAAAAATCCATATCTCTAAAAATACCAGTGGAAAATTATGCAAATTCTATATTCATAATCCTTAAACTGTTATCTTCAAAATGGTATATTAGATTTTACTTTTAAGTAAAAGTTAAGATAGATACATGGTGGAGGAAAACATGTGTTTGAAATCTATATATTTTTCAAATTGGTCAACTTCAAAAAAATCTAGAAATTATAATATTCATTCGTTAGATTCAAAACTATAGTCATCACAAAATAGAGTCTCTGTAGATTGTTGCAGTATATTTCATTTGTCAAAAACAAATGTTTAATAATGCATACATTGTTGTGGGAAGAAATAACTCATTATCTTTCCCTTCATTTTTAAGGAACATACTGTCAAACAAATGCCAAATTGACATATGAAATCTCAATGAAAAAAAATTGAAAAATAGTCAGTAGAAAGATAACAACATTCTTCACAAGTTTGTTTTTTAAAGTAAAGTAAAATTCTAAATAAAAAAAAATACTTTTGTTTACTGAAGGTTGAAGAACCTGTTAAAATTAAAAACAAATTGTCATAAAACTAGAAAAAGTGTTACCCATTTTCATGATTTTACCCTCCTACTAAACTATCGATCTATAGCCATGAAATAAGAAATATCTCCTAAAATTAAGAAAATAGGAAATATCTCCTAAAAAATAGGAATTTCCCTAATGGTGAATAAAAAATAGGAATTGGCCTAATAGTAGCTAAAAAATAGGAATTTTCTTAATTGCAGTTTATGATCCCATGGTATTACATATAGGAATCCACTAGATAAAAATAGACCTACTGTAAATAGTAGTCCTCCTAAATAGTAGGAAAAATTAAAAAAATGAGTATGCCACTAAGTATGTAGTTGAGCATCTACCCCAACAACTATTCCCTTAACTATTCTGATCAACTTCAAGTCGGAATGAGGTAGCCTACCAGTGAAGGCTTACAAATATGTTGTGCCACTTGTGTCTAGGATATCTCATATATTAAAATACCTTCTAAGGGATTTGATATTGCCTAAAATTCTCCTAATAGCAGTCAAACTTCTAGATTTTAACACAGACAAAAATAATTGACATTTAGCAACATCATAATTTGGTTCAAAATATTCTTTAATTATTTTATAAGAATTGTAATGAATAGTCCAATTAGGTAACTTAAATTCAAGTGACTCTAGACCACTTTCATCCACCTTAATGCATTTAGGAGTTCTTCTCCACACACTACTCAATCTAGGTAGGGACGATGAAATCCTATTCTGGCACTCTTTACCTCCCTGATGTAGAGTTAAAAATGTTTTAGTTCTTTCCCCCTCAATCAATGGTGGATGAATTATTGGAGGAGAGTGGACATTCCCATAACTAGTTTCTCGAACATCTGATTTCCCAACAAGAGTCTGCACCACAATAAATTCTTCATTGGAATGTTGTGGACCAATTTCCTCTCTAATTTCATCCATTGTATAATCATCTCCAAGAAAATCCTCCATCATCTCGTAATCCATAACAACATTTATTGATGAGATAGTGATTAGAGGTAAAATAGAATTCTAAATTGGATTTCTCTCTAGTGAAATCATGCACTTTTCTTGTGGTGATGAAGGAGAAACAACAATGACATCTATTCTGCTAGAAATTAGATTTCCCTCTTTTGAAAGTATGTGTTTTGACATACATACCTTTTCCATTTCTCTTTCTTTATTTATATTTTCGATGGGTTTTTCTTTTCTCGAGGACTTTCTACCTCGATTTTGTAGGTTCCCCATGTTTAAAGAGAAAAATTGTCTTCCAATCATACTACAACAAATTTTTCTTGGTATTAAACAAGAATACACAATTAACAATTCGAATTGCACAAATTTGTCTTGGTATTACACAAGAATAAAACTAATAATTCCAATTGGAAAAATTTGTCTTGGTATGAGACAACAAGACAACTAATAATTCCAATTGAACAAATTTGTCTCGGTATTACACATGAAAACAAAACTAATCCAATTGGACAAATTTGTCTTGGTATTAGACAAGAAGACACAACTAACAACTCCAATTGGACAAATTTGTCTTGGTATTACACAATAAGGCGCAACTAACAATTCTAATTCCAATTGGATAAATTTGTCTTCCAATTCTTCTAACAATTGTCTTCTAATAGCACAAAATTTTCTATCAATTAAACTAATCTAAAAATGTGACTTAATTGCAAGTTATAAAAGTGAACTTATTTTTCTCAACACTCAAAAACACTTAGTGAATAATTAAGAATTTCATAACTGAAGAAACAATAGTTGAAATAAATAAGAAGAGACAAAGATGAGGTTGATAACGGAGTTCACCCCTCCTAGGCTACGTCTCTAGGTCTGCTTCCAATGTGTGACCGATTTATTAATGATGTTAAAATGTTTCTATTACATCAAAAGGGATCTGAACCTGCATACAATATTGTCTCCAACTCTGCTAGAAGGCTCTGACAGAAAGAAAAAATCACCTTCCAAAACTAGGCTTCCATAACTAGGCCTAAAACCCACTTCTCCAATATTTTATATGCAGGAAATACTTCTGCATAAATGAAAATACGATGACAATTATTTACAATATGAACCATCTAATGCCATGGAAAAATGTCTTTGTTTCTATAACAATGGTCAATAATTCAAGATACATTCAATACAATGTTTATGGCTTTGGAATATTTGATTAACCAAAATTATATGGTATATTAAACCATATAATATATGGTCTAACAAATAAAAAAATAATAATAACCAAATAACAATATCCACACAAACACACATACACACACATATATATTATATGAAAATTTGATTTGTTTCCATGCCATATGTTGGATGTTTCTTGTGTTGACCCAGGTTCTACTTTAGCTTTCCAACAAAACCCTGCAAACCATCGACCCTTCTAGAGACCAGAAGGAAACACTGCGCATAAAGTGCACACTGTAGTCTCACCCGAGATGGATAATCGGTGACTGCAACACCTATATGTCTGCAATCTAGGAAGGGAGGCTACTGTAGGAATGATAGAAATTCTTTATACTTCAAAATAAATCATATATATCATTCTAACACATCATTATATCCAGATCTACCATTCTGTAATCATTTTCATTTAATTAAGGTTTATTTTGTAGTAAATATCCTGATTATTCTATTACGAGTTACATTTTACTATTAACAGATTCATTTATTCATTCTTCGTAACTGAATAATTGCAAGAAATAAGACAAACATTTCACACAGAGACACAAAATTATCATGGTTTTCCCCCCCTGAGATGCATTCACAAATATATGGATTTCTTCTCTCTTTTATTATTCTTCTTCAAGTTTATAGCACTGCATGCATTACAATTGAGGCTGACAAGATCCACAACTTGCGACCTTACCCTCAATTACAATGCATATCTCTATCTACAAAATGGACTCTATTATCATCTCAACATTAGATCAACCCCTCGATCTAGCTATGATACAACATATATTTATATTACAAAAGGGGTAAAATACCTGCTACAAAAATGACCAAAACCCTAACCCACTAATCCTAGGTGGATTAGGTTTTTCGACTTTCGAACTCCCTGAGCGTGACTGGTAAAAAATCCAACCATTTTCATATTTTATCTTCCTCTTTCGTCCTTCCTTTGACTTCCCTACTTTCTCGGTGCTACATTTCCCTTTTTTCCGATGCACGCTCCTTTTCTGGTCCATTTCCTGATTTCCTTCATTAAGTTTTGCACTTTTCCCAAAAAACTCATGTGCCAACAGGCCCCCAACACTCACCTATGGCTCATCCCGAGCCTCTGAGGTAGTGTGTGCCTCATGTATTGACTTCTCTAGTTCGTGGAACCTACTTGAAATTTGTTCAACCTGATATTTTACTTGCATGCTATTTTATACTACAGACTCCATTGTCTGCACAGTAATGTGATCCTTCAGTATTTCCCCACTCTACAAGCCAACCTATTCAATTTGACCCTTTGTTGCATCAATCTCCACAAGAATTTGTTCTATGCCTTCCTTGACTGCTTTTTTTCTTGTATAGTCTTCAACTCTTCCTGTAAATTCTTCATTTCTTGCACGATCTTCAACCTATATGGTATTGTCATTGCTTTCTACTTTTGCCTCAGTTGTTGCATCACACTGTTTATATCTTATTCTTTCTAGTCTAACTCCTACATTTTCTCATCCTCTTGAGGATTTTTCCATAACTGTGTGCTCTTATTATACAACTCTTTGACTTCTTGGATTATTAATGCAATGATCTCCATATGAATTCTAGCCTCCTGCTCCCTTTTGTTTATTACTTCTGGTGGAGTAGTAGGTACTAGGAGATTTGTCAACTCTATAATGTGTGATATGTAAGCCTCCATCGCTTGTGTTGTTTTCTCAATTTTACCCTATGTGGGTAAATTCTCTCCTTGTGTGCTCTGAGAAATAGTTTTGAATAATTGTTTTGCTTGTTTCTCTATTCTTTTAGTATGTTGCTTTGTCTCATCTCTCTCTAATTGCACCTAGTTAAGTGTCATCTCCTCTGTATTCCTTACATTTTTGGCCAACTGTAAACTTGTAGCATCTGCACAGGCCCTGGACTGAATTTCCTGCGTGACACTTATTTGAATTATGTACAATGCCTTTGTTGGAATCTTGGGTAGTGCAAAGCCCAAATGATTTATTTCCTTTAGTGGATTCTTCACTGTATCGTCATCTACTTTCAACATTCCCTGGGTGATACAAAAAAATCCATTCCCCATAGCTATGATTTGTATTGTCTCATGTTTTGGAATTGTTCTCTCTTCAGGAGGTTGACGTCACGCCTGCTCTTTTTGTTGTGTTGTAGTAAGTTGCAATTATTCTAGTTCATTGTTGACCTCTTTCAATTTCTTCACTATCTGCTCCCTCTGCCACGTGATCCTTCACTTCCTATGCTACCAACTTTGCATCATCCTATGTTAGTGTAAGTTGAGGAACTTCCTTGTGTGCCTTCATTTTCTTGCACTGGACTACTAACTAAAACACCATTCTTTTCATTAGCAATGTCTCTGTCAGTGCAGTTGTAACTAGTATATCCATGTCTGGGAGATCTCCAATTCATGTTTCCTTCGGTATAGGGATATTTGTCTTGGGCTATGTTTCCTTCGGTATAGAGATATTTGTCTTGGGCTACGTTCCTCCATTTTTTCATTCTGTGTGCTCCTTTTCTTGAGCTGAAGGATTAGGTATAGTACTTTTCTTCCTTGGTTTTCTGGTGGTTGTGCTACCCCCTGTTTATTTTTCGTACTTTGTCTCTTTCCTTATATTTTCGACTTGGCTGTTTGATTTCTTTGAAGGGCCAACCTCTACTTATTTTTTATTTTTTGACACTTTCTTTTGAATTACTGGCACCTTCCATTCTTCATATCAATCCTTCATTTCCCACTGCACTTCTTCCCTTGTGACATAGTATCTTAACTGTAACCATTTCTTCTTAGGATTCCTCTTAGCCTTGATCCACATGTTGTGTCTTAAATCTTGAAAGTTGGTTATCCCTTTTTTATCCCTCACTACTTCTGGTGTTATTCTCCATGTGTTTTCCAGTTTCTCTTGCATTTCATCATAAAACATGGAAAAATGATAGAATTTTCCTTTCTTTTCTTCAAATCCAAAGTGTGCCATAATGTTGTATATTTTGTTGCGCCACACTTCCCTAAACTCTAGTAAAATACACTGTATTTTGTTTCTCCCCATCCAACTAATGCTATCAATATAATTAACCATGAGTAGTGAAACTATGATCCTATATGTTGCGCATCCTTTCAATCCTCCAAAAATAAGTTTAGTATATAAGTATCCCAGCTGAGTAGACTCCCCTTTGTGCACTATCCCATTACTGTTAATCCTCTTGTAGGAGCTTCCTCCTTGCAACAATTTCTTAAAAGTTTGCATGTTATTAGTTTTGTCATGAAATTTATTGCTGGATCATTTATCATTTTAATAACCATTCCTAAGGATCCTATTTAAGTCCCATACTTTTTATTTATCTCATCTTCTAGGTATTTTTCTTTATTTTTCTCATCCATGTATTGCTCTGGTTTGGCTCCATCTGTTGGTAATCTTGTTATTTATGAAATTAAATCCACATCTATGGATACAGTCCTATCCATCCATAAGATTCATCCATGTACTAATGGCATAGTCTTTTAACACATGCATTTACATATTTTTCTCTCCCAGAGTGCGAAATTTCCAATAGGTTCATAATTCATGTGTTATATAGTCCCACAATCCATTGTTTCGGCTCCAAAATGGGATCCCCTAATGGACCCTCTCCCTTAATATCCATGTACACTTATTGAACAAACTCAAGAAACTTCCTTGTGTCTACCAAATCATGATCAACATACTTAAGGTTGTTGATAAACCCTAACATGTCACCAACTACTTTGACTCCTTCAGGTATCTGTGGCAGTGACAGTTTTAGTTCCTTATGATTTCTCGATGTTCTTGGCATGACACATTTTTCCCTAGTCTTCTTCTTTCATGCTGATGGGCCTTCCATTTCTACCTATTTATCTTCCTCATCTTCTTCAGTGTCTGAGTTCTGTTGGCATGTGATATCTTCAACCTGTACTTGTTCCTCCGATTGTTGTGTTGGCTCTAGTATAGGGTGTTTTCCTTCATTTGATTCTATTCATTCATCATATCCTTCATTCAGATGTACCTATGGTTGTCTTGTTTCTAATCCAACTTGTTGCATGAGGTTTTTCTCTGTGCTAGGGTTTTGTGTTTTTCCCCCAATCTTGATATCCATTTTCTCTGTCACTAGAATTTGTTATTCCTACCCCTTTACAATCGTGGGACTAAGTGACTCAATTACTGGTGAAGGAATGGCATCGACATCCACCACTCCTTCAGAATGACTTATTTTTACTCCCTTGGATTATGTGTTATGTGGAGATCTCGTGGCACTTCATGTTTTCCTTGTGATCCGTCTGGGAGGTCCAATCTTTAGTGGTGCTATTTTGTTAAATTCTTAAAGGGTTGGTATGAATATTTAACTTAACACCTTGGAGTCACCTTCTTGTACTCGTTTTTCTTCCTTAGCTCTCATTTGCACAAATTTTCAACGAGTCTTCTTATTCACATTTTCCTCTTTTATAGTCATGCCATAAATGTTGCCACAACGCACTTTTTTTATCACAACTTTTTCTTTTTCCGGTTTTTTCCTGTATCGATGCACTACTTTTTCTTCGTAGTCACATTTATTTGGCTTGCAGTGTCTTCAGGTTCTGTCACATTAATTACTATCTGTTGTGTGCTCTATCATTTAACTACATGTTTACCACTTATCCATCTACTACATCTTTTTGTATTTTTATTATTTTTCCATTTTTACTTTCTTTTTCAACTTCTACTATATACACTATGTACACTTGGATTTTTCTATGCTGCAACTACTAAGGGTTAATGGTTTGAATATCCTTATATAGTTGTAGTCAAATTCCATTCACCAATCCTTGAATCTATTTTCCTGGTAGATCATGCAACTACAAAACACCTCCATCTGTGACATATTTTATCTCATATGGCCCTAGCCAATGCATCATGAATTTCCCTGGGTGTTGTAAGTATTTTTTGTCATAGAGGAGAACCAAATATCCTTCCGTAATTTTTTTCTTCTTAATGTGTCTATCATGCAAATTTTTTTGTTTGGGTTTCTGCACTTCCTGATGAAAACCAACCATAATCCTGTCCTCTTCTAGTTCCATGAGTTGAGACAATATTTCTTGAGTTGAACCTCTTTATGTCATGTTTGTAATGGTTGCAATGCACAGACTAGGTATCAAATATTTCAAAGGGACTACTTCTTCCTAACCATATACCAATCTGAAAGGTGTCTTCCCTGTGATTTTCTTGCATGTGGTTCTATAGACCCATAATATTTTTCGTATCTTCAGATCCCAATCATCCTTGTTTACATTCCAAATTTTAGTTAGGGAATTCTCCAATATTTGATTAAATTATTCCACTGTTCCATTATCCCGAGGATGGTATGGAGTGCTCTTTTGATGGTGTATCTCAAATTCTTCAGTCATTTCTTGAATGATATTATTGATAAAATGAGTTCCCTCATCACTCATCATAATTCTAGGGAATCCAAATCTTGTAATTACTTGTACAAACAAGAAGTGTGTTGCAATTTCTGTGCTGCAATATTTTACTATTTTTGCTTCAACCCATTTGGTTAAATATTTTTTGGCTGTAATGATGTACCTTTATCTTGTTCTTCTAGATGGTCGGTTGATTGGTCCTACAAAGTCAATTTCCCATTTTTCAAACACTTTAAGAGTTACCTAGGTTTTTAAGGCCATCTCATCCCTCCTAGATGGATTTCCTACCCACTGACAAACATCACAAGTCCAAAAATACTCCTTTGCATATTTAGAAATTGTTGGCCACCATAATCTCGTGTGTAAAATCTTCTGGGGAGTGGATTTTCCTACATAATATCTTCCATCTATTCCTTCATGTTCTTCTTCTAATATGATAAGACATTCATATTCCATGAAACAACTCCTTATAATGTTATATGCACCTAGTTTACACAAGTGTCCTTCAATAAGTTGGTAATCTGGAGCTCTAACCACCAAATTCTTCTTATGTGTAGTGGTATATTCCTTTGGGGAAAATTCTGTACTAAACAATTTAATGATATCAGAAAAGTATTCATCAACAATCTGTACTAAAAAGAGTTGTGCATTATGAAAATTTTCCTCCAAGCAGCTTGGTTCCTCTTGTTGGCATAGGGGTAGACCCAAGGTTCACCACTTCAACAACACACCAACAAAACCCTAACTACTAGCCCTTTCGGAAACACTTGCGAAGAAGATGAAGTCTCATCTGAGGTAGAGGCAGGGGGGGTTGAAGGAATTAGGTGTCTACAACCAAGATGGGACACAAATCTGTGATTATAACATCTAGGAGAGCACTTAGAAAACAATATGCATTAGTTCATGAGTCTCATTCACATCACAGGTTAAACCCTTATTATAGATCAACGTAGTAACAATAAAGATCAAGAACTTCCAATCACTTAGCACATAGCATTAACTTGGATCTAACATTCATTTATATTTAATACCATTAATAACTAAGCAACAATCATCAGATGCATTCATCATACATTATAACAACAACACTAAGAAAATAAATAGCATAATCCACATCACACAAAGCACATCAAGACACAGTATATACGTGGTTCACCCCAGTGTGGGGCTATGTCCACCAACTTCTTCTTATTATTTACTTGTCTTCAATATTATTACATTCAATCACTTCTATGCATAAATCCACAAAGCCAAACTCCATAGAGGACAGGAGATCTGCGCACTGCATGCTAGATCCTCCCTCCCAAAATCAGGTCAGCGAACAAAGCCTCACTCTACACAGTCTGTTTGCACAACGCAACTTAAAACTTCTTGCACTATGTCAACATTAACACTTACAACATATTATGCACATATCCCACAATCCAGGCTTCTTACATTTCATAGTTACTTATTTATACATTTACAAAAAGGCCAAAACATGGGTAAACCCATGGGCCAACATCCCATAACCGGTTACATAAACCCTAGTAAACCCTTTGTTGGGTCTACAAGCCTACAAAATGAGTGAGATCTCGCGATCTTAGCTCCGCCTAGGCAGACCATCTTCAACCAACCTATCGAAGTCCCAAAAGTGGTCAAACATGACCAATGTTTCCTCAAAACTTGGTCAAGATCCAACAGGTCCCCAACACTCACCTGTGACTCATCCCGATTCACATAGATCTGGGAAACACTGGTTCAAAGGCCTCAATCTTAGCTCCAGCTTCCTCGACTTGTTGCTACACCATAGCTTCCTGCTCAGTGAACTCCTAAATCACTTTCTCTGTAACAAGCCCTTCCAAGTGTTGTTCCATTGCCACAACCACTTGGTCTAGCTACGAGCCTTGTCCTTCAATCTTTTCAAAAATTATATAGGCCTCATCCTGCATCGGCTGTAGACTCTGGGTAACTTCCATGACTTTTCTCTGGATGGAAGTAATCTATTGTCGGACTTCACGCTGCTCCTATGATCTCTTCATTTTCTCAACCGCAATGAGTGGCTTCCTCTGCACCTATACAATGGATGCCCGTTGTTGCACCTCCTAGAGCTCTTCTTCCAGTTTCCTCCTTTTCAGATATTTTGTGATGTGTTCATAGGTTTGTGCACTTCAATCACTCAACTTCTTACATTCTAAGGTGAGGACCTTGATCCTTCCAACTGCGCTTTTACTAGCTTCTTCCCTTTGATCGCGCACTTCTTACAGAGTGCTCAACACTACTTAAAGAAACAACTCCATTATCCTTTCTTGAAGCTACTGAATGGCCTCAGTAAGCTTCCCCACTTTCATCTCAATTGACTTTGGTTCCTCTTGTACCAAGCCCGACATAGAGTTAAGTGCTTTAGTCACTGATTCTTTGACTACAGTCTACTTTGCAAGCAATTGGTCTTTTTCTTTCTGTATCTTCGCATTGTCCTCCTCGAAAATCACCCAAATTTCATCTTTCTCCTTCTCGTAGGTAGTTACACTGGACTACGTAACTCATATTTTCTCCATGACCTCCTCCTTTTCTTTTTTAAGGATTCTGTAGCCTGTTCCTTTTATTCTTGGACTAGCTAAAGTCGAGCCTCTATTGCATCTGCTAGTCTTCGTAATTGGGTGGGCTCATCCCCCAATTATGCAATCTTCGACGAAGAAGGCGTAGTAGGTACTATGTGGCTCGAATGGATGGCTTGTTGTATCTCCTTTAGATCCTTCTCAATTATTTCATACAATGTCTCCTGCTTTTCTCCATATCACAGCAAGATATCCTCTGAAGCATCCTCCACAACTGCGATGATTAGATCCATGTCATCCACTATGAGCGTGGCCTTCATATTGGGCTTAGTAGAACACGTCTTCTTTCTTGTCGAAGGTTTCTATGGGGAAAATTTATTTTCTTTTATGTTTTTGCCTTGGTAGGGGGGTCCTTCAGTGGTGTAGCTTCGCCTTCTTCTTGTATTTAACTGTCATCCCCTTCTCCTTTTCCATTGACTTGGTCTTTTCCTCCTCCTTCAGGTGAGCCAGATCCATCTTCTGCAGAGGCATTTTTCTCCTCATCCATTTCTTGGACTTCTACCTTTTTCTTCACGCTTCTCTTCCCGACATGCTCTGCATCTTCAACAGGTACAAGGAAATCTACCAGCCATTCTTTGGTTATCTCCTCCATATCTTCATCGATCAACTTATAATATGACTGCAACTCCTCCTTCCTTTCATCCCTACGTGCAATGATATAGATAAAGTGTCAATCTGCGCGGAACTTCGCTAGCGGTTTGTACTGGTGCAATGTGTTTGGTGTCATGCATGGAAATTCCGCAATAGCATGCTTTAGTTGCTGGTAGTAGGCATGGAACACAGCGTTCGACTACCACTTCTTTGACATATCATTTGTATACCACAAGGTGGAGAACCTCGTGACCAACGACTCCGATGACGCAACTTCTGGAAATGTCGCTCCTTCCACCATCTTCCAAGCAACAAATGTGATTAATACAAGTAACCACCTAAAATGGAATTCATACCCCTGATCCTATGCTTCAAAAAAATATTTATCAACTTCCTTGACAAGGTAACTCACCGAGTTAATTTGCATCCTCTCCATGCACTTTCCTGCGAGGTATACTATGAACCAAGTGACCTATGTCAGACAGTTCTTTCTGACGAGCTTGCCATCTATAAGTTGGAAAGTGAGGTGCATTTCTCTATCCTAGATAGAGGCTACCTTGTAGCCTCACTTTCCCTTCTCTACATCGCCATAATCCTCCTTTATTCTTTGTTCCAGGGAGAAATCTGAAGTCTTCCCTGGGTATAACTACTAAGGGTCTGGTCCTTGCATGCTCAGTCTTGTGATCAGGTGGATCAACATCGAATCCATAGTTATGTGCCCATAGAGCCACATATATCCTCCATGGTATCACAACAAGGGGATTTTAACGCAAGCGTTAACCTCCTGATGTCGGCTGAAGTGAGGGATCTTCATTACATTTAGTATGGTTGACTGTGCAAGATCCTTAATCCACGGCTGGGAGACTATGCGTGACTTATTCCTAGTTGTCTTCATCAAATACCTATGGGGTGTGATCATGGCATAGTGCAGATTAAATTCGTTGTTATTTAGGGCTGGATCTATTCTAACTAGGGTCCAACTACGCGTATCCCCTTAGGGATGTACGTAGTGATCAACGTATACTCAAAATCACATGGGATGTTATTACGGTTAACCACGCTAGCCAAAGGTGGTATATAATCTGGCAAGACTGATGGGATCTACTTTGCATTAGCCAGATCGTCGTTGTCTTGCTTCACTTCTCAGTAGCACAGCTAGAACGAAGTCCAGTCGAGGGGGATGCTTACAGTCCCCCAATCGATGACACCTGTATTCCTACAGACATAACTCTCTTAGCCATAAGCTCCATGAGAATATCCTCCATAGACTTCTCTAACGCACTAGGTTCTCCCAACATTCACACTTGTAACCAAATAAATCGAGTAGGCAAATGGATAAGTGAGGTAATTCAACAGATGGTGAGGTCTAGAAATCACTGTGTGATATATAATCAATTCTCTAGTATCTCAGATGATCATGGGTCAAAAAACATGGTCCCGATGCAACATCCGATGGGTTAAATAAGCAAGCATCATCCATCAATGTCAATCCATCCATTATGGTGTGGTATCAATGGTCCATTCACTCATAACTACATTTTCTAGTCATTCTAGGGCATCATTCTAACAGTCAGGGCGCTTCCAACGGTCATAGAGCTTCGCTGTGGAAAAGTCCCATTCTGCGTGGTTCTGCTATTCTGACGAGGTTCAAGTTTTGTAGATCTGCCTCCTGTGAAGTCTTCCTTTTGTTCTCTATATCTTCCTGTAGATTATTTTCCTTCTTATTAAGCTTCATATCCTTCTTTCCTATAATTTGAGCTTCTCTAACAATTTCTGGAATCTGCTTCCCATTTGTATTCTTATTCGCTCCTGGTGAAACGACTTCTCACTGCTGATGTTCTTTTACATATTCTGAGGATAATGTCCCTTCTCTTACTATTTTTGGGGTAGCCATACTTTTTTCCTGCATGGACAGGTTCTTCAATCCTTCCTGCGTTCTTTCAACTTTTACAACTAATTCTCTTGCCCTTTGTTGCTTCGACTTATCCTCTTGTTCTGCTATTAGTCTCTTTATTTTTCTAGTTATGAAGTCCCTTAGTTATTTCTTTTTTTGTTTTGTAGCTTCCTCCTCTTCTTTCTTTCTAGTTTGATCCATCTCAAACCAAGCCTTTACTAATAAAAGTGGAAAAGGGGCATTGTTCTCAACAAATTTAATGACTTCAAATTCTTCTTCAGTCATTGTTTCATGAACAATCATGGGTATATTAGTAACTCTTCCACATAGAGTTATCATCTTTCCTTTAAACAAACCTATCCTTCCCAATGAATTTATCATAGCAGGCTTTCCCAAAATTTCCCAAGTGCTTTCTAGCATAATATTCACGTGTTCTTCTTCATCAAATACACAGTCGATGTCGAAGTCTTCTATTCTTGTAACTATGCACTATTTTTCTTTCAGGATCTCTGGTAAACTGATGTCTCTGTGATCATCCATTTCTTATTTTAACTGTACTAACATAGTCTCTGGCTCTTTCTCTTTATGATTATCCAACATGCTCTTAGCCTCTTGACTTTCTTTATATTTTTCTTGTCTCGTGTTCATATTTTCAACTTTAGCAATCATTCTTAGACAATCCTCAACCTCATGACCAATAACTTTACAATAAAGACAAATAAGACCTGTAAGAGGGAATTCCTTAGCAATATGTCTTAGTCTTATGCAATTATAATACAATGTCAATCCTCTCTTTCTTTTAAATGAGCCCCAAACTTTCCTGTACTGCGCATTGGGATCACAGTGCTGGACCTGTAATCTGCAAAAATTCTTTCTAGGTCCCTACATCCACTTATTATTCAAAAAAAAAATTCTATCCATAGGAATAACATATTTTTATCTATTTATATCAGATTTATTCAGATCAACTCTTTCTTCTAACTATGCCCTACCATTCAGACTAGGACAAAACCTATCAAACATACCTAGATTCATGCTTTCGAAGCAAAAATTTCCACTTATCTTACCCTTACTAGAGCACAAAGATTTAAGATGTTACCTCTTTTCTTTAGATCAGGTTTCTTTCTTAGCATAGAGCTTCGTAAGTCAACCAGAGTATTGCACACTACAACAACAAATCTACACATAGATATTTCTCTTTTCTTCAGTCCCCAATAATCACAGTTTCAAGTCTCGCCAACAGAACCATTTTTTGGCACAGGGGCAAACCCAGGGTTCAATTCTTCAACAACGCACCAACAAAACCCTAACTACAATCCCTTTCAACAACACTTGTGAAGTAGATGAAGTCTCACCCGAGGTAGAGGCAGGGGGGGTTGCAGGACTCAAGTGTTTACAACCAAGATGGGACACAGATCTCTGATTATAGCATCTAGAGGAGCACTTAGACAACAATATGCATTAGTTCATGAGTCTCATTCACATCGCATATTAAACCCTTATTACAGATCAACGCATTAAAAATAAATATCAAGTACTTCCAATGACTTAGCACATAGGATTAGCTAGGATCTAACATTCATTTATATTTAATACAATTAAGCACTAAGAAACAATCATCAGATGCAATCATCATACCTCATAACAACAACACTAATCAAATAAAAAACATAATCCACATCGCACAAAGCACATCAAGACACAATATATACATGGTTCACCCCAGTGTGGGGCTACATCCACCAACTTCTTCTTCTTCTTCTTTATCAGTCTTCAATATTCTTACATTCAGTCGCTCATGTGCACAAATCCACAAAGCCAAAATCCGCAAAGGACAGGAGATATACACGTTGTGTGCCCTATCCTCCTTCCCAAAATCAAGTCAGGGCACAGAGCTTCACTCTACAAAGTATGTTTGCACAAAGCAACTTACAACCTCTTACACTAAGCCAAAATTAACATTTACAACATATTGTGCACATAGCCCACCAACCAGGCTTCTTACATCACTTAGCTACTTATCTATACATTTACAAAAAGGCCTAAACATGGGGAAAACCATGGGATGACATCGCATAACCCATTACATAAACCCTAGTAAACCCTTTGCTAGGTCCACAAGCCTGGAAAATGAGTGAGATCCTACAATCACAGCTCCACTTGGGTGCTCCATCTTCGACCAGCCTGTCGAAGTCCCAAAAGTGGTCAAACATGACCAATGTTTCCTCAAAACATGGTCAAGGGCCAACACCTCTCCATTATTTATCCTAGACAGATGATTTGGCCCTGCATTCAATATTTCAGGTTTCACAACTACTTGAAAATTAAACTCTTGAAATAATAGAACCATCTACATATTATCCCCCCTAACAATGTCTTGTTGACTAGATATTTGAGAGTAAAGTGATCTGTGAACATATTAAAATGTTGGCCCAATAAATAATGTTTGATCTTTTGTAATGCATACGCCATAGCCAAACCTTCTTTTTGTGTTGTATTATAATTTTGTTATGACTCTGAGAGTTTCCTACTTGCAAATGCTATTGGGTGATCTATGTCACCTTCTCTTGGTTGTGTTAATTCTTATCCAATATTTATTGAATATGAATCCAGATGAACATGGAACTCTTTTGACCAATCTAGAAACATCAGAATCAATATTGTCATCATTTTCTCTTTTAAGATATCCAAACATTGTTGGCACTCATCATTCCACTGAAACTTGATATCATTATTTAGCAGTTCCTCCATGGGTGCAATAATCTGTGTGTAGATATTTATAAATTTTCAATAGTATCCTTTATGACCTATTGTATCTCTTAATTGGTGCACTACCTTAGGTGGTGGTAAATTAATAATGACATCAATCCTTGCAGGGTAAACTAGTAGGCCCTGTTTACAAACCACGTGCCCTAGAAGAATTCCAAATGGTGTGTTGAATATGCATTTATTAATGTTAAAAGATATTTGACATTGTCTAAACCTATCTAGAATTAATATTAAAAGTTCAACATGATCTTTAAATAGGCTAAATATTGTCCAATCATCCACATAAACCTCCAAAACTTTATGTATAAAATATTTAAATATATCTACTACTAACCTTGAAAAATAATAGGGGAATTTTTCAATCCAAAGGGCATCATCGTGTATTGATATGACCCTCATTCTGTGGAAAATGTAGTCTTATGATGATCCTATGTTGTTATTCTGATTTGGTGATACCATGGAAAGACATCAGTAAATGCGTATGCTTCTTGTCCTCTTACATTTTCCAATACCTCATCTGTAAATGGAGTAGGGAAGAGATCATGTAGGCATGCATCATTCAGCTTCCTCAAGTATACATAGATCCTTATTCCCCCTTTGTTCTTATCCTAAGCTACCATAGGGATAATCCACTCAAATTCTTCAAAAGGTTCTATTATACTAGCCTCTAACATTTTATCAATCTCTTCCTTAACTTTCTATTTATATACTAGATTCAACCGATATGGTCTTTGTCTTATTGGTCTGGGATCTAATTGTAAAGGAATATTCATTTAATCAATTTCTCCTACTACCCATTTCATTTATAAAAACGTTTTTCTAAATATATCACTATACTCGCGCAGTAATTATGTTATTCTTTCTACTGCCTGGTTGTCCCAATAGTTACCAATACTTGCAATCTTTGGATTATATTTTGTTCCAATATTGACCTTCTTTATATTCAGTGGTGCAAAAAATTATTTTGATTGTAACTTTGGACCTTCTACTTCTCTTTCCCATTCAGCTTCTATTATCTGAATATCACACAATTTTTCTTCTGTTGGGGCATCTTCTGCGACGTGGTAACAATGTAACAATTGTCGGACTGTATGTTGGTTTTTATTTTGATAAGAGGTTATGTTTTCAACTTCATGTTCTTTGAAAATAATCTCTTTTATAAACTTCAGTGTTTCATCCATCACTGGATTCTCATGTTCAAATGAAAATGTGATTACAAAGTTCTGCTACAAATCTGTGCAATTTCCAATTCCTCTATGCAGTTCCGGTTCTATATACCAATTTCTTGGTATGACTTATAATGTATGGATAAAGTGATGTGGCCACTCCTCTAGTGGTACCAATATCCACTGGATTATTCATCTGTATATATGTTCTTTGGTTTGTCCACTTCCATCATATTTTTCCATATGTTTATTCTCATGTTCTACACCAAATATGATGTGCTGTAATATTTTGCATTGATACCAATCATGGATATTTTCTTTGTGAGTGCCCCAGCAAAGTGCAGGTGTTTCTTTCAAGGAAATATCTAAAAGTAATAACCTATGACTTTCCACGACTTCTAACTCAAACTTTGTTAAGAATTCTTCCAAATCATTTTGACCATAAAAACTTGGAGGTTCTCTTACCTCTGTTCCAACCCATCTCAGTGTGCGCGTCATTCTTGCACATCTTCTGGTAGATATCTCATGTAAGAGTTGTTGCCAATTCTCAGTCCCATGTCAGAATATGAAGCACAATAACTGATGCTTATCCAGCTAAGCATTCCATATGTTGTTGGATTAATGTAATCTTCTTCGCACGTGGTAGTTCTATAGAAATGATTTATCTCTTCTATGATAAAGTTATTTGTCATTGGTTAAACATATATTCCACCTTCTGGAGGATCTAATAATTCTATGGATCTATATTATCCTGATTCAAAAATAACTTTCTAGGTCTTCAAGTTGATGATAGCGTGTTTTTCAAATGCCCAATCCAGTCCCAAAAATGTTGGATAAGGTGTAGTATTATCCACTATATCAATTACCTCAAATATGCCATAGTTCGCACACCATCTAAATCCACTAGTATTCCTTTCCATCGACCAATTGGTCTTACTCTATGTTGGTTTTCCAATTTCATATGAATAGGTTAATATCCCAATGTAGGTTCCCCCATACATTCCCATATTTTCTTAGTAGAAAATTTACCCCAAATCCCAAATCTAATATGATGTCAGTCATGCTAAAGTCTCAAATATTTTCATTCATTCTGAACTCTCTATTTGTTCTTTTCTTCCTATGGACATGATTATTGTCTTTTGGTCTAGTTTCATCTCTTCTTCAGGATTTCGTTTTTCTAACAAACCTTGTAGTACATTTACAGATGTTTGAGCATTCAATAACTTCAAGCAAGACACCAGAACATTTATTAGATTACTTACCTTTTTTTAAGGTTGAACTTCGTTGGTATGATCATATGGATGAGGCATATGATTTACTAGAAAATCATATCTTGGTTGTACATTTGAAGTAGAAGCAATATTCTCCTGCAAAATTTATTTTCTAGCCTGCTTGAATGTCTCTTTTTCCTTGCACACATCAAAATGTTGTTGAGGTGTTGTGTTTTTTCCAAACCACTATTGTTCGTTCTGATATTGATTTCCTACATATGCTCTTGTTTTGGTTCCACCTCGAGTAACTATATGAATTTTCTTTCCGTCATCTCTTGTTTTCATGGAAATCCATTGAACATTTTCGTTATTCTGATTCCTTTTTTTCTACACTTTTTTCAGAAGTATAGGAATGTAATGTACCTCAAATTAGTCATAAAAAAAATAAAAATAAAACTAATCTCCAAATTCAATTATTAGACTCGTAATCAGGGGAAGGTGGCAATTATCTCCATTGTAAAACACTGATGACATTTTCTTATAATATGATTATCAATGTTGACATTTATTTCCAGTCTAACATACAAGGAACATAATTCCTAAAGGAATAACCTTCCATCACTCTAACATTCACTTCAGTCCTAAATTTATCCTAAAATTCATATATACATTTATATATTATATTGGATTTAGACTATGGGGAACTTTAGGAATTACGACCTTAAATTCCTCCCCTAGCAAAACACCTCTATACTAGTGTGAAATAGTAATCTCCATTGGCCTAAAAAAAACTCATATACTTTGCAGCACGTAGGGGGGGTCAGGACTACATGATCCATATGGATATCAATGGCCACCCACCTTTTCCAATTGGCTCAAAATATTTTTCTGACAATTTTTGCAATTTACTATTTTTAGCAGTTTTAACTTTTGGGGCCATTTTGAGGGCCTAAATGAAGGTGTTTTGGGATCAAGATCCTCAATGATAGCTGAAGGCATGATTGATCCCCCAAAATGAATCTCCTCAATGATAGCTTTCCAACATGCTATCACACGCCTAAAACGGAGATCGTATGCAAAAGTTACAACCCCGAGAAGTTTATGTACTAACTTACCCAAACGAGGCCCACATGACTTTTGGCGCTTCATTTTCTAGGGTTAGGTTTTGGGATGTCTAGGGTTTTTGAAATTCTTGTTTATTGTAAAAAGGCATTCAAAGCCTCATTGTAATCTTCTTCTTATGAATTCACACAAGCTTCACATCTCTTGTTAGAGAAAAGTCGCCACCATTCCAACAAGCTTTTTTCCACTACATTTTACAATTTCAGCTTATTTTGTTATTGAATAGAAAACCAATTTTACTGCATATCTGTTATTTTTTGTTAAGCACATATTAATAATATGTATTCATTTCGTTATGCTCATAAAATCCAGATCAGTGGTATCAGAGTGGTTTGTTCCTTATCGTCTTAATGCATGTCCCCAAAGAGGTCTGAGTACAAAGAGTTGGGTCTCGAGCTTATTTCTCTTGAGGACAGAATCTCTCGCACGCCCAAGTGACCTCTCATGGCAAGAGAAAAGAAATATAACAATACAAGAGATCCTTTCAAAATATTGATTGATAATCCCTCATGCAACAGAGGAACGAGATGATAGATAGTTTCACGCAAATCCTTCGGCGACTACCAACATGCGATGCATCTTCTTCAAACGGAGACACCGCCCCCTTCAAGGTACAAATAAACTTCGATATTCCTATATTTGAAGGTCAAATAGATGCAGATGATGTAGACAAGTGGTTGAATCTACTAGAAGGGTATTGTTTTGTCCATAACTTTTCGAATAGAGAAAAGATTACTTTTGCGTTCCTCAAAGTCGTTCCCCATGTCAAAGATTGGTGGGAAACCTTATGTGAGAAAAAGGAAACATAGGAAACCTCATTATTTTCAGTATGGGAATCCTTCAAGGATTCTATTAAGGAACAATACTACCCTGTCTGAATTTACGATGACCTGTATACCAAATGGACCACACTGTGGCAAGAAAGAGACCAAGCAGTGCCAAATTTTACAAATATCTTCCATACCTTCTGCACCAAGCTGGGTATCAAAGATTCAGAGAGAATTATGGTGCTCAAGTATATCGGTGCTCTGGATAGATACATCCATACCAAAATGGAATTTATGGACATCTCATCCTTGGGCTTGGCCTACCGATATGTCGTCAAAATCAAGCAGAAGCTCAAACAAAAGACACGACAATTTGGGCTTGGGAACCCCTCACAACCAAAGCTAGGAAAGGGAAGCCCCAACCCACAAAAAAAAGGATAGAGAAAATATTGACAGTATTAGGACTACCAGGATAAGCCACAATCAAAGAAGGACACCGGAAAGACAAGGAAATATACCAAGAAGTGGTGCGACTTCCATAAGAGCCCTTGGCATAACACTGTTGACTGCCACTCAAAACAATCGTTGGTGGATGAAGTGAAAGCCTCTGAATCAGATGTGGATTCTGACTCTGAGCCAGAACCAGAAAGAGGAATACGGATCATTGACATAGAACCTAGTTCCATCGTTGCTACCACCAAGCTCTAGCCTAGTGAACCAGACGAGCCAGAAGAAGGAGAGCACCTCTTACATTCATAGATGTGGGTAAAAGGCACCCTGCTGTGCTTCATTGCTAATAGCGGTATCCAGAAGAACCCAATCTAGGTAGAGGTCATCAAGTGTCTGGTCCTGCCAAAAACGTTGCACCCACAACCCTACACCATTGGATTGCTCCACCAAGGAATCGATCTCCGCGTCAGCCAACAGTGTCGATTGTCGTACAACATCAAGCCCTTCAAAGACGATGTATTGTGTGATGTTGCTCCTCTCAAAGTTTGTGATTTTCTTTTGGGCCAACCATATTTATGGAAATGTCATGCTATATATGAGTCTGGGCCTCGTAGTGTTATTATTACTTTGAACAGGAAATTGTGCAGGATANCCCACCTAGTGATATTTCCTTGATATCTACTAAGCAATGCAGGAAGGTCATCTCTCAGACGGGGAAGTTTGTCTTCTTCGTGATTCTCTCTCAGAATAAGTGAAAGATCAAAACCACATCGAGGGTCTGTGTGTCCAACCTCTCCACACAGTAGAAGCAAGTAGATAAGGTTGTGGAAGAATACTCACATATCTTCTCCTCATCGATAGGGGTACCTCTGCATTGCCAAGTCAAGCACCCCATCGATATAACCCCTGGTGCACTGCTTCCCAATGGGCCAGTCTATCGTCACTCTTTGTTAGAGAATGAGGAGATCAAGTGACGTATCCAAGAACTGCTCCACAAGAGGCACATCCACCCCAGTGCATCACCTTGCAGGAGCCCAATCATACTGGTACAAAAGAAAGATGGAACCTGGAGACTCTGTACTGACTACTGGGCTCTGAATAAAATCATAGTCAGAAACCGGTACCCGATTCACTGAATTGATGACCTCCTTGATCAACTCACGGGGGATAAATACTTCAGTAATATTGATCTGAAGTATGGCTATCACCAGGTCCCGATAGAACAAACGAATGTATGGAAGACCGCCTTCAAGTCAAAGGAAGGCCTTTTTGAATGGTTGTTCATGCCCTTTGGTTTGACAAATACTCCAGCCACTTTCATGAGGATGATGGATTATATCTTGCGACTATTCACCAATAATTTTGTAGTGATGTATCTGGATGACATTCTAATTTACAACAAGACTTGGGCCAAACACTTGCAGCATATTCAACAAGTTTTGCACACCATGCGATAGTACAAGCTATATAGAAACTTAGAAAAATGATCCTTGGGCATGGACAGGGTCCATTACCTTGGATACATCATTTATCATCATGGCATACATGTGGATCTAGCCAAGATCCAAGTGATTCGTGACTGGTCTGTTGGTTGTGGAGCCTGATTATCTTCCTGATGTAGAGATCCTTTGCTTTCAGCCGTGTCTATACCCTATGAAGTATTTACACCCCAGAAGTATGTACACTCTTCCACGTGGGGGAGTGCAGAGGGGGGGTACCTCCTCTGCGGGGTTCGGGGGGTCCATCCCCCCGGCTGGGGGCAAGCAGGCCCCCAGCGGGGGTTCAGGGGCAAAGCCCCCGAAGAAAACATTGCCTTATAAAAGTATATTGTAATTTCATTGTAAATCTGGACCATTCATTATAAGGTCATAGATCTAATGGTAGACATTATGTTAGGGTTTTTTTCCCTAGAAGGCAACCCTCTTTTATGAGGGAAATGTATTGCGACTATGTATGAGAGGGAATATTGTATTCTGAGAGAGGAGACTATGAGAGAAAGAATAGGAAGTTATAGTGGGTTTTGCTGTAGGTTGTATCCCTTCATTTGCTGGATAATAATAAAGGAAGGACCTAGCAATTT
>SNQJ01S0015479.1:76783-98815 GCA_010110895.2 Picea sitchensis | reverse complement strand
TGGGTGAACCACGTAAATCTATGTCTCTCTTGTATTGTGTGTCTTCTGTGTTTTTTTTTTCTGCATTTGTTTTATTTTATTTCTTCGTGGTCCTGTTTTTCTAACATGGTCATCCCCAACAACAATCAGTGAGCTTCAGAGCTTCTTGGGCCTTGCCAATTTCTACCGCAGTTCATGTTGGGATTCTCCCATATTGTATGGGCCCTCAGCCAAATAAAAAGGGGTGGTGGTAAGGAAAATTTTGCATGGAGATGGTCCCAACAACAAGCATTCGATGATTTGAAGAAATGCTTATGCTCAGCCCCAGTACTTTCACTACCAAACGTGCAACATCCCTTTGAGATTGAGACAAATGCTTCAGAATATGTTGTGGGCATTGTTCTCACTTAGCGCGGCCACCCTGTGGCCTATCATAGTGAGACATTGTCAGATGCTATCCGTAATTACCCTACCTGGACAAAGAAATGTACTCCATTGTGCAAGACTGCTGCCAGTGGAGACATTACATTCTTGGGAAGGAGACAGTCATCCACACTGATCATAAGCCAATGTAGTTCATGCAAACACAAGGAAAATTATAGAATGACCGCCATCAAAAGTGGTCCACATACTTGCAACAATTCCACCTCAACATCAACTATAAAACAGGAAGCACCAATCGCATCCTGATGGCCCCAACTCTATGAGACTGACCCTGACTTTGCCACCACCTACCAAATGTTGGGTGAAAATGCAGTTGTCGATAATTTCCATCTTCAGGATGAGTTGTTATGTCGTTTGGGCCATATCTGTGTTCCATCAAGTGAGAGAGTGAAGATGATCTAGGAAGCCCACTACATTTGGGTGGCAGGACACTTCAGTGTCAAAAAGACAGTGACGATGCTACATAAACATTTCTATTGGCTGAAACTTCAACAACAGGTCAGGAAGTATATCAGGTCCTGCACTGCCTGTGCTATTTCCAAATCAACCACTAAGAAATAGGGCATGTACACCCCTCTTCCTACTCCTGACAGGCCATGGGAATCCATCTCAATGGATTACATGTCAGGCCTACCGTCCACCGAGAGGGGAATTGACTGTGTTTTTGTGGTTGCTGATCTCTTTTCTAAGATGGTGATTCTAGTTGCCTACAAGAAGAGAATTGTAATAGAGGCCACTGCCAAGCTCTTATTTGAACGAGTCTTGGTACATTTTGAAATCCCACAAACCATTGTCTCAGATCGGGATAGTAGATTTCTCAGCACATTCTGGTCAAGCCTTTGGTCAATGTTGGACACCAACCTAACCAAATCCATGGCCTTCCACCCCTAGACAGATGGCCAAATCGAGGTTGTAAATCGAATGAATGTGCATATACTTCACATGTATAATTCAAATCACCCTCACACATGGAATGAGAACCTTCCCTATGTCCAACATAGCTCCAATTGAGCCCTCCATAGCTCAACCAACCACAACCCCTTTCAGGTCGGATTGGGATTCCAACCATTGGGTCCCATAGATGTTTCACTTCCCCTTCCAATCACCTCGACCAACTCATATCCTGCTCCAAATGAAGCTGACAAAGACACTCAATTCATTGAGTGGATCCAGGACATTCGCCAACATGTTCAGGATACCCTATAGAAGTCTAATGACAAGTACAAGCAGGTCCATGATCAACATCGGGTGCCACATAAGTTCCAGGTGGGCGACGAAGTTTGGTTGCACTTGCAGAAAGAATGCCTTACAGGAACCCATCAAAATATTCTCCCACTCTGTTATGGGTTGTACACTATCACCAAGTCTATGGGGGATAATTCTTTTGAGCTCAACATTCCTCCTTTCCTTGGCTTGCACCCAGTGTTCAACATGGATCTCCTTCGCCCTTATTTCCCACCATTATTGGACACCTCAGAAGTAGCAGAACAACTAACACCAACAAATATCAACCATAAATGCATACAAAGAGAATCCAATGATCAAATTTTGGACACACAGATCAAGGGAACTCGACAACAAAGGATCCAACTTTATCGAGTCGTCAAAGTAGGGCAGCTCCTACACTAAGGCAAGTGGCTCACCCAGGGCCAAATTCAACAGAAATTTCCTCATTTAATGGGGGACCTCAATGAAATGGATACCATTTCTTCCTAAGGATGGAGGATTGATCCATATGGATATCAGTGGCCACACACATTTTCCAACTCGCTCAAAACAGGTTTCTGACAATTTTGGCAATTTACTATTTTTAGTAGATTTAACTTCTGGGGCCATTTTGGGGGCCTAAATGAAGTTTTTTTTAGGATCGATCTCCTTAATGATATACAAAGTCATGATTGAGCTCCAAAAATGAATCTCCTCGATGATACCTTTCCAGTAGGCTATCACAAGGCTAAAACAAAGATCGTATGAAAAAGTTATGACCCCGGGAAGTTGATGTACTAACTTACCCAAATGAGGTCCACGTGACTTTTGGTGTTTCATCTCCTAGGGTTAGTTTTTTGGATGTCTAGGGTTTTTTTAGTTATTGTTTATTGTAAAAAGGCCTTCACAGTATCATTGTAATCTTCTTCTCGTGAATGCGCACAACCGTCACATCTCTTCTCAAAGATAAGCCACCACCATTCCAACAAGCTTGTTTCCACTGCATTTTACAGTTTCAGCTTATTTTGTTATTGAATAGAAAACTAGTTTTATTGTATATCTGTTATTTTGTGTTAAGAACTTGTTAATAATCTGTATTCATTTCATTCTTCTCATAAAATCTGGATCAGTACACCCATAGTGGCAAAAGTTGGATTAATATAAAATATTGGCATTTAACCTCTGCATGACCAAAGACCCCGAATGGAGTTCCTTGTAATTAACAATTGGTTAAATTTTTATTAGTTACCATTTACATAAAGGTTTTGTAATGATAAGATTACATCTTAACCAATTTGTTTAACCCTAACTAAACTGCCCGATATCTCAACTAAATGATGACTCTCTTCGAATCGAGATACTAACTGGACTTACCCCCTTTACTTCATACGTGTTCATTATGAAGGTAAGCTTCTTGATAGGCATGAAAATTAATCTATGATCCGACCATTAACGAAATCCTGTGAGTGCAAAAAACGATGGTTTCATTTGACCCCTTGATCAATAGGCTCATGCCACCTATTTCCCCATCACATGGCCATTACCTTCCATCTTACTAGTATCCTTTACTCTACGTAGTAAGGACTCTCTAAGGTTTATATAGAATTCATTCACCATTCACGCAGCTTTCCAAAAAAAATCCTTCTGTGTTTCCTTCACAAGGGAAGAATGAACCCTCAGAGGCTTCACCAGGTGGAACCCGACATCCCTACCTGTCTTCTCTGGTAAGTTCGTGACCCTCCTGTAAACTTACAATTTGAAAGAGTACTCGAATTTCATTAGAATGAAAGAACTATTATATTATAGCTATGGTTATGATTTTCTTTGGCAATTAATTTCCGGTGGCTTGTTATTTATATTGTAACCCGATTACACATTCTACTGGGAATTTACTTTAGTTTTAAATTGATTCCAAACCCTTTTGAGACCTCTTCAGTGCCTCGCCTTTACTCCCGTATCTACATACTGGCATAGTCCATTTAGTGGGCCACGAGGTTGTGCTTCTTTGTTGATTTTTCTGTATCCTTCTATTCGTCTTATGGATTTACCCTCTCTAAAGATACTGCTATCTAGTTTCAAATCCTTGTAAGCTCCCACCGAAGTATTAGTCTCTGAATAAACCCTGCTAGGATAGAAACCCTGTTGAGTAACATGTCTTCGAATGTTGTACCATTGGTGAATCATGATAGACCACCCATTAGCTTGAAAAATAATCAACGTGGATTTTTTGTAACTTTCGTTCAGTAAGTAAAGTAGAGGGAATACTCTATGTCCAAAACGATTCATAATGAATAATACTCTATAACAACAACATATGAATTTAAGGAAACTTCTCATTATGTGTTATCAATATCGTTTGAGGGAGGACACCCCATTCTAGAAAGGATTCCGGCATAAGTATTATTATGAGTGAAATTGGTGTAAGGTAATGAAATACTTTTCGATGATATGCTAATTTGATTGCACAGTTTCCGACACTTATATCATTCGGACAAAAAGTGTAACTACTATCTTAATGGGTTCTTGTATTTGGTCTGGAGTATATACTATGTCATATGTTGTGATTATTGATTATTTAAACCCTAATGGTCTTTCTCTGTTTTTATTTCGGTAAGTAAGTCCTCTAGAATTGTGCACAATGTGACCTAATGATGGGGCCTCTGATTTTTTTTGTGAGGTACCCATCAGATCGATATTGGCATCCTTCCCCCTCAAGTTCGAGGGTGACTTCGTCATTTATGCCGCAAGAGATGGCATGTGCCAAGGCCCAAGTTAAGTACAATCCCTATTCTTCTAATTTGTTTTGTTATAAACACTATACCTCGATTATTTAATTATGTTTAGTCCATATAAACAACATTATTATCCAATTACAAATACTAATGAAATTTACTTATTTCCTCGCATAGTCGAAGCCTCCGAACCCTCATATTTTGGCCATCCTTTCATGGGGAAAATATACTCGAGTTCCTTTAAAAACCCCTAAGGACTTTATCGTCTGAGATGCTAATGTTGAATTTTATCGGTATGGAAACCGTAATGTATATAGTTCAAAGTTCGGTTGTTATTTAGCAAAGTATCAAATGTTGTAACAGTATACAATATAGAAGAATTATAATGTAGTGGCTGCATAGGTTAGACATACCCTAAATCTCGGTTCTCGATTTGGGTTATATTTAGATGTTAAGAATACAAGACTCTTCTCTTTTATATGTCGTATAATGAAAGAAATAAAATACAAGACGATTAAATTTCTGACTGTCGATGTGCTAGTTGTTTATTCCTATTGATTTTCTTTTTATGGAAATGAAGAGCGTATCAACCTTATGTTTTCGAAAAGTATATTCTTTACTCTTAGTTACTCCTACATTATTGTAAATTTCTTCAAAAACCACTTCATTGTGGCCAAGTAGAGTCTGTTGTTTTCTTTATTTCCATTGATGCCTGGATTATAGAAAAACTGTCACGATTCTTCATTTAATAAGAACAATATAAAATTTGAGTCTATCGAAACATGCATCCAAAATATCTATTTCAGATTCTAAGTGAGAACGAGCTTTTGCTCTTTTTATTCCAGAATTCATTTATGTTGAAGGGTTTATTTGGTTCAATAATTCCAAAATTTGAAATACATCCAGTTAGGCTTAATTGCCTCCATTACAACCTTAATATCTGTGGACCTGTATATATACTCTAGAATTTTAGAAGTGAATTCAGTAAGTCATGGTGTTCTCAATCTATAGATATACATATATTTGTATACACAGTCGGCTTCTATTATACGTATACAATTATTTACTCAGTTGTATTTAAATATGGTAGAGTAATCGTCCAAACATTCATGAGATGTTCTACATGAATGTAAATACATAATGTAGTATGTACTGGTTTGCAATTCTCAATTTTATTCCAGAATAGTGGACACTACACAGTTGTTTAAATGTGAACAACATACTTAGATGTATAAGACACGCCAAACTGGTAGTAATTTCTAATATAATTAAAAGGGTAAAAATTCATTCCCACAGTTACTTTTTCTTGGTACATTCACCATTCAAATTGCATTTCTATACAAGTTTACTTAACATGATTTTTACTCCGCCACTACAGACAATTATGTGAGAGTCTATCCTACTTTCACGATATTCTCTAGAATTTAGTAAATGGAATACTTCAATCATAATTGAACAGATGAAACTGTATCAGTGAATAATTTACAATGACATTTAAATAAAGAAGGAGAAATGAACATTTTTGAATAATTCATGAAACAACAAATGGAGCAACCACGTTCCTCCCAACCTTAAAACAGGGCAGCCAAATCACTTGTCATGTTCACCCCCTAGCTTGACCATGAATCCATGAGGGCTAACTCAGAACTACTCCTCACCAAATGCCTTTCATTTTCAGTAGTCCTCTCCTTGCCTCACAATAGCATTCGTAACAACAAGCAATCAATAAATTTTCCCCCAACATACTAGGGAGTGTCATGCCTCCTCACATATGCTATATATGCAAAAGCCAAAGTGCCTAGGTCTTTTTTCACTCTTGGGAATTTTCGCAACTTTCCAAATCAATGATTTTCAGTGGCTTCCCATGGCCAAATTCTAGATTTTCCACTTGTAACAATCAGCCCTGAGGTAGTTCCAACATGTTTTCCACTCATGGAGTCATGGTCAGCTGATTTCAACATGGCTATTCCATTTCTCCTCCAACAATAATTATAGAATATTTTGTTTCATACAATTTTCATAATCAAGTAGTTTGTTGGGTCAAATCAGATCTTTGCGCAACAATCATAATCATTAATTACAATTAACCAAATTCGAAATTTGAAATTTCCATAAATGGCAAACATTTTCCAATTTTGAATTTGCCAAAAACAGAAATTAAATTCCTAAGAAATTTCCAACTTTAAAAATAATTTATTTTTGGGGATGTCACATCCTTTCCCCCTTCAATAAAAAACTATCCTTAATGTTCGTTCATTTCCTGGAACAAGATTTGATGAGATTTATGCAAATCTCATTCCAACTCCCAAGTGGCCTCCTCAGGGCTAAAGTGCTTCCATTGTACCTATACCTGAGTGACGACTCTATTCCGAAGTACTATTTCTCTCTGGTATAGAATGCACATAGGTTCCACCTGGAACTCACCTTCTGGTTCAACCACCACCAAGTTCCAATCGATCATATGAGTAAGGTCATGAAAATAATTATTTAACAAAAAAATGTGAAATACATTATGAATTTTTAGATTGGCTGGAAGTGCAAGTTGGTATGCTACGGGTCCAATTCGAGCTAGTATCTCGAAGGGCCCACAAAACCTTGGTGGCAACTTGGCATAGTTCCCTTTAATGAACTCTTCCGAGCTTTTACTTTTAAGTAAACATGATCTCCCACTTGAAACTCCAAGCGTCTTATTTTCTGCTTCGCATAGCTTTTTTGTCTGTCATGTGACTCTTTTAAGTTTTGTTGTACCTTTCTTACTGTATTCTCCATTTCTTGGATCATCTTTGGTCAAACCATGAGTCGGTCAACCGGGTTATCCTAGCTAATTGGAGTTGTACACTTTATGTCATACAGTACCTCGAAGGGGCTTAATTTAGCTGAAGTTTGGTACCCATTGTTATATGCAAATTCTACCAAGTGTAGGTAGTCTTCCCAGTTGTTTGGTTTTGTTCTTACGTACATGAGAAGAATATATTCTACGATTAGGTTTTTTCGTTCAATCTTTTCATCCGTTTGTGGATGATAACTCGTACTAAAATTCGAATTAGTATTTATCCTTCCAAACATTTTTTTCCAAAAAGTAGATGTAAATTTCACATCTCTATCTGAAATCACCATTTTAGGAATACCATGCAGTCTAAAAATTTATGTCATGAATATTTCAGTGATGTTAATATCTTTAAATGTAGAATTTATAGGAATAAAGTTTGCAGACTTACTAAGATTATTGATTACCACCATAATAGAATCATTCTGTTTCTGAGTTTTAGGAAAACCTATAATAAAGTCTAGTGATATAGTCTCCCATTTCCATTCTAACACTGGTAAGGGCTATAACATGTTGACTGGATGTTGGTGTTCGGCCTTTACCTGCTGACAATCTTGACACTTAGCTAAGTATTTTGTTGTTTCTCCCTTCATATTAGGCCAATAAAATAATTTTTAAGTGTTGTTATCATTTTCTAGTATCTTAGATGACCAGAATATGGTTTCTTATGCACTTCATCCAAGATTGTTAATTTTAATTCTTTTGAATCTAGTATGTATATCCTTTTTTTAATCCGTAGCAAGGCATTCTTGTCCAAACTCAGGTCTGTTTTGTCTGAATTTTCTATAGTGTTTTGTAATTCTGCCACTGTCTTAGTGTAATTTTCTTCATTATTACCTACAATATTTATCCTCTGTTCAAGATCGCTTTCTTCCTTGCTAATGATTATTTCAAATAGCCCATGAACTCTTCTGCTCAAAGAATCAACCACTTTGTTTTCCTTACCCTTGATATGTCTTAATTCAAAGTCAAATTTTCTCAAGAAGGCTAGCCATCTTTCTTTCCTTGCATTGAGGTCCTACTGACTAAACAAAAATTTCACACCATTGTTGTCAGTTAATAACAAAAACTTTATGCCCATTATGTAGTGCCGCCACATTTTTAAGGCATGTGTTACAACTGCCAACTCTATGTCATGAGTGAAATAATTTCATTCGTGTTCTTTTAGTTTTCGTGACTCATAACAAATTACGTTTCCTTCCTGAGTTAGCTAGTCCTTCTTTACTTGTGTCTACACAGACTGCGAAGTCTTTGTCTGGATTTTCTACCTTCAAAATGGGTGCGGTTTTTAACAACTACTTTAATTTATTGAAACTCTCTTGACACTTCTATGACCAGTTAAACTTGGTCCCCTTCTTTTGTAATGAAGTGATAGGGTAAGCAATTTTGGAAAATCCTTCTATAAATATGCAGTAATATCCAGTGATTCCCATGAATGACAAGATATCTGCTACATCCTTAGGTATCAGCCATTCCATGATGGCTCTTATTTTCTTAGGGTCGACTGCAATTCCTTCTACAGATAGTACATGTCCTAGGTACTGTATTTTCTTTTGATAAAAATCACACTTATCGAATTTAGAGTACAGTTTATGCTTCCTCAAATTTTGTAGAGCTATTCTTAAGTTCTCTTTGTGTTCTACTTTTGTTTTAGAATAGACCAGAATATCATTAATAAATACCAATATTAACTTGTCCAAGTACTGACTGAAACTAATGTTCATTAAACACATAAACGTGGTTGGCGCGTTAGTGAGTCTGAAAGGTATAACTACAAATTCGTAATGTCCATATCTTCTTTGAAAAGTTGTTTTGCTTATGTCCTCATTCGTTATCCTAACTTGGTGATAACCAAATTGTAAATCCAGCTTCGAAAAGATCTTTGCCCCACCTACTTGATCGAACAGATCATTTATCCTAGGTAAGGGGTACTTGTTCTTAATATTCATGTTATTTAATTGTCTATAATCAATACATAGTCTTATATTGTCGTCATTCTTTTTCACAAAGAGGAATGGTGCTCCCCATGGTGAAATGCTTGGTTTGATATACTCTTTATCCAATAATTCTTGTAGTTGAATTTTTAGTTTTATCAATTCCGACAAACTCATTCAGTAAGGTGCTTTAGAGATAGAGGCTGATCTAGGTAGCAGATCGATAGAAAATTATATCTCCATTATAGGGGTAATTCAGGGAATTCATCAACAAACACATCTCTGAAATAATACGAAATGATAAAATCCTCCAAGATGGGGTTAATTTCTTTTTCTAATAGGTTTGTTACTTGGATGGAATAAACTTAACAACCCTTTCTCATGCACTTCTTGAATTGCATTGCTAAAATCTGTCTAATTGAGACTTGTTTTTGTATGCCTTGAACTGTCCTAACCGAATCATTTTTGTCTTTATACTCAAGTTATTTTTCGTAACAGTCTAGCACTACTTTATGCTTTTCTATCCAATCCATTCCAATAATCACATCATAAGATCCTAGCAGTAGAATGTTCATATTTGTCCTTATGTTTTGACCACCTAAGTTGAATTCATAATCAGAAACAAACTCAACCAATTTCCTTTTTGTTCTTGTTGCTAGTTGTACGAGCCATGATTTTGCATATCTCATTTTCTTAAGTTTATTTGACTCTAGTATGCCAGGAGTGATATAACTTAACATAGCTCCAGGACCAATTAAAACAAAAATTTGAGTGTTATTGATTTTACCTTCCACTTCCACCACAGAGGACTGGTGGTCATCTTGTCAGCCATCCACGACTGAATTTATTCGATGTAAGATTTTGTCCACATCTCCCATCATCGAGGCTTCCTGCAAGTTGTGAACAATAGTTCTAGTTGATGGGTTTAAATGTGGACAATTCCTCCTTATATGAGGTTCTCCACATGCCCAACACTTTAATGGTTCGCTGGGGCTGTCCCCAAACTTATTCGTTCCTAGATATATCGGTTTACTGTTGCCTTGTGCATATAGATTATTTGAGTGAAAATCTTTTCTTGGAAGGATTTTTGCTGCATTTCGATAAGGAGTTGGCTGGTATCCCTTCTTCCACAAGTTCATTTGGTCTTTCTTCTTATCCTTCCAAGCCTTGGGAAATTATGTCCGTTGTTTGTATTGGTCATAACACATTCAAGTTTTCCAGAATACTTCACTCAAGGAATTGGGGTTATCAAACTCAATTATGTCCTTGTAAGGTTGTGGTAAACAACTTAGGAACCACTGGATTTTTACTTTGTCCTCCCAGATATAAGGTACGAACCTTAGTAATTCTAGAATTTGTTTATCAGATTCTCCATGGTCATTTGGCCAAGTTGTAACTCATAAAATTCGTTGGTTTTCCTTTCATGGTAGCTTTCAGATAGGTATTTCTTGAAGTATTTCTTAAATTCTTCCCATTCCATTTGTTTCTCTTTTAGGCCCTTGGCCAATTTCAGATCTTGCCACCAAATGATGGATTTTTGTTTTAGGTTATAGATAGCCATTATGGCCTTCATGTAGCTGGAAATACTTCTTGATGTCTAATAAACATGCCTCAGCTTCCTCCCATGTTCTAGATTCCCCATCAAAGGTAGCGGGTTTGATTTTCTTAAATTCTCCCTTAAGGTGATCTACCTGTTTCCTTTTTCTGTCTGGTTTTGTTTTATCTTCAGCTAAATGTGTACCTTCAAATGAACTGCCCCCTTTTTCTTTTTCAGGGCCAGAATTCTTGGAGGCTCTTTTACTGACCTCTTCTTCATGGTCCTCGTCCTTTGGGATTTTCTTTGTCATTATACTATGCAACAAGACTTCATTTATTTCTTGTTGTTCTTGCTATGCCTTCTTCAGTTTCTCATTGTCTGCTTTGAAAACCTAAAACTCAACAATGAGGTTTCTCATAGTTTCCAAAAATTCGGTAGGTGAGATTCTGTCATTGTTCTGTCTCTAATCTCCAGGAGGTCTTTGTTTAGGATTCCCATCAAGTTTGATTTCCGCATCATCCTGGGCTGCCATGGTTAACACAAAACAGATAAGGGTTTTCTGTTTGTAACAGTAAAGGTTTATTAGTTTTACATAAACAAAAATATGTGCTAAGTAATTATTTTGGCCCTGTTCAAGGTCCAAGTGTTGTAACCTTTTTTATGATACCATATGTAATGTACCTCGAATTAGTCATAAAAAAATAAAAATAACATTAATCTACAAATTCAATTATTAGACTCGTAATCATGGGAAGGTGGAAATTATCTCCACTGTAAAACTCTGATGAGTTTTTATTATAATATGATTATCAATGTCGACATTTATTTCCAGTCTAACATACAAGGAACATAATTCCTAAAAGAATAACCTTCCATCACTCTAACATTCACATCAGTCCTAAAGTTATCCTAAAATTCATATATACATGTATATATTATCCTGGATTCAGACTATGGGAAATTTTAGGACTTATGACCTTAAATTCCTCCCCTAGAAAAACACCTATATACTAGTGCGCAAGAGTAATCTCCATTGTCCTAAACAAAACTCTTATACTTTGCACCACGCAGGGGGGGTCAGGAGTACACCCTTAGTGGCAAAAGTTGGATTAATATAAAATATTGGCATTTAATCTTTGCATGACCAAAGACCCTGAACGAAGTTCTTTGTAATTAATAGTTGGTTAAAGGTTTATCAATTACCATTTACATAAAGGTTTTGTAATGATAAGATTCCATCCAAACCAATTCGTTTAACCCTAAATAAAATGCCTGATATCTCAACTGAATGATGACTTACCCCCTTTACTTCATACATATTCATTATGAAGGTAAGGTTCTTGACAAGCGTGAAAATTAAACTTTGATCCGACCATTAATGAAATCCTGTGTGAGTGTGAAAAATGATGGTTTCATTTGACCCCTTGACCAATAGGCTTATGCCAACTATTTCCCCATCACATGGCCATTACCTTCTATCATACTAGTCTCCTTTAATCTGCGTAGTAAGGACTCTCTTAGGATTAGATAACATTCATTCGACATTCGCGCAGTTTTCCAAAAAAACACTTATACCTTTCCTTCGCAAGGGAAGAATGAACACTCAGAGGCTTCACCAGGTGGAACCCGACGTCCCTACCCATCCTCTCTGGTAAGTTCGCGACCCTCCTGTATCCTTATAAGTTGAAAGAGTACTCAACTTTCATTAAAGTGGAAGAACTATTATATTAGAGCTCTGGTTATGATTTTCTTTGGCAATTAATTTCTGGTGGCTTGTTATTTATCTTGTAACCCGATTACACATGCCACTGGGAATTTCCTTTAGTGTTAAATTGATTCCAAACCCTTTTGGGACCTCTTCGGTGCCTCTCCTTTACTCTCGTATCTACATACTGGCATAGTCCATTTAGCGGTCCATGGGGTTGTGCTTATTTATTGATTTTGTCGTATCCTTCTATTCATCTTATGGATTTACCCTCTCTAAAGCTACTACTATCTAGTTTCAAATCCCTATAAGTTCCCATCGAAGTATTAATATATGAATAAACCCTACTAGGATAGAAACCCTGTCGAGGAACATGTCTTCAAATGTTGTAGCATTGGTGAATCCTGACAAGCCACCAACTAGCTTGAAAAATGATAAATAGGGATTTTCTGTAACTTTCGTTCAATAATTAAAGTAGAGGGTATACTCTATCCACAAAATGATTCATAACGGAGAATACTATGTAACAACAAAATAAAAATTTAAGGAAACTTCTTGTTATGTGTTGTCAATGTCATTTGAGGAAGGACACCCCATTCTAGAAAGGATTCTGGCATAAGTATTATTCTGAGTGAAATTGGTGTAAGGTGATGAAATACTTTTCAGCGATATGCTAATTTGATTCCAAAGTTTTTGACACTTATATCATTCGGCCAAAAAGTGCGACTACTATCTTATTGGGTTCTTATATTTGGTCTAGAGTATATACTGTGTCTCATGTTGTGATTATTGATTATTTAAACACTAATGGTCTTTCTCTATTTTTATTTCGGTAAGTAAGTCCTTTAGAACTGTGCACAATGCGACCTAATGATAGGGTCTCTGGTTTTTTTTGCGAGGTACCCATCCGATCGATATTGGTGTCCTTTCCCCATCAAGTTTGAGGGTGACTTCGTCAGTTATGTCACGAGAGATGGCCTGTGCCAAGGCCCAAGTTAAGTAAAATATCGATTCTTCTAATTTGTATTGTTATAAACACTCTACCTCGATGATTTAATTATGTTTACTTCGTATAAACAACTTTATTATCCAATTACAAATACTAATGAAATTTACTTGTTTCCTCTCAGGGTTGAAGCCTCCGAAACCTCGAATTTCGGTCATCCTTTCTAGGATAAAAGGTACTCGATTTATTTTAAAAACCCCTTAGGACTTTATCGTCCCAGATGCTAATGTTGAAGCTTCTCGGTCGAGAAACTATAATGTATATAATTCAAAGCTCGGTTTTTATTTAGAAAATTATCAAATGTTGTAACAATATACAATATAGAATAATTATAATGCAGAGGCTACGTAGGTCAAACATACCCTAAATATTGGTTCTCGATTTCGGTTGTATTTAGATGTTAATAATAGATGACTCTTCTCTTGTATATGTCATATAATGAAAGCAATAAAATACATGACGATTAAATTTCTAATTGTCGATGTACTACTTGTTTATTCCTATTGATTTTCTTTTTATGTAAATGAAGAGCATATCAACCTTATGTTTTCAGAAATTATATTCTTTACTCTTAGTTACTCCTACATTATTGTAAATTTCTTCAAAAACCACTTCATTGTGGCCAAGTAGAGTCTGTTGCTTTCTTTATTTCCATTGATGCCTGGATTATACAAAAACTATCATGATTCTTCATTTACTAATAGCAATATAAAATTCGAGTCTTTCGAAACATGCATCCAGAATATTTGTTTCAGATTCTAAGTGAGAACGAGCTTTCGCTCTTTTTATTCCATAATTCATTTATTTTGAAGTGTTTATTTTGTTCAATAATTCCAGAATTTGAAATACATTCAGTTACGCTTAATCTCCTCCATTACAACCTTAATATCTATGGACCTATATATATACTCTAGACTTTTAGAAGTGAATTTAGCAAGTCGTGGGGTTCTCACTCTATAGATATACACATATTTGTATACACAGTCGGCTTTTATTATATGTATACAATTGTTTACTGAGTTGTATTTAAATATGGTAGAGTAATCGTCCAAAAATTCATGATATGTTCTACAGGAATGTAAATACGTAATGTAGTATGTACTAGTTTGTAATTCTCAGATTTATTTGAGAATAGTGGACACTATACAGTCATTTAAATGTGAACAACATACTTAGATGTATAAGTCACGACGAACTGGTAATAATTTCTAATATAATTAAAAGGGTAGAAATTCATTCACACAGTTAGGTTTTCCTAGTACATTCACCATTCAAGTTTCATTTCTATACAAGTTTACTTAACAAGATTTTTACTCAACCACTACAGACAATTTTGTGAGGGTCTATCCTACTTTCACAGTATTCTCTAGAATTTAGTAAACGAAATACTTCAATCATAATTGAACAGATGGAGATGTATCAGTCAATAATTTACATTGACATTTAAATAAAGAAGGGGAAATGAAGATATCTGAATAATTCACCGAACAACAAATGGAACAACCATGTTCCTCCCAACCTTAGAACAAGGCAGTCAAATCACTTGTCATGTTCACCCCCTAGTCTGACCATGAATCCATGAGGGCTAACTTGGAACTTCTCCTCAACAAATGCCTTTCAGTTTCAACAATCTTCTCCTTGCCTCACACTTAGCAAGTAGTGTTCGTAAAAGAAAGCAATCAATAAATTTTTCCCCAACATACTAGGCAACATCCTAGCTCCTCACATATGCTATATATGCAAAAGCCAAAGTGCCTAGGTCTTTTTTCCCTCTTCGAAATTTTCACAGCTTTCCAAATCCATGATTTTCAGTGGCTTCCCATGGCCAAATTATGGATTTTCCACTTGTAACAATCAGCCCTGAGGTAGTTCCAACATGTTCCCCACTCATGGAGTCATGGTCAACTGATTTCAACATGGTTGTTCCATTTGTCCTCCGGCAATAATTATAAAATGTTTTGTTTCATACAAGTGTCATAATCAAGTAGTTAGTTTGGTCAAATTAGATCTCTGTTAAATAGTCATAATCATTAATTACAATTAACCAAATTTGAAATTCGGAATTGCCATAAATAGAAAAAAAAATTCCAATTTTGAATTCGCCAAAAATGGAAATTAAATTCCTAAGAAATTTCCAAGTTTAAAAATAATTTATTTTTGGGGATGTCACAAGGACAGTCTTTTGTAGTATGATCTGATGCATGACAATACATACATGTTGTGGGTGGTTGTGGAAAATACCTTGCACAATTTCTAGGTTGCTGACAATTGTGGCAGGTTGTTTGTCCTCTACCTCTTCCAAATCCTCCTCTTCCAAGTCCTCCTATTTTTAATCCTCCTTTCTTGCCTTGATTATCTATGTGTGGTGTATTATATTATGGTACTTTATTATATTGAGGTGGCACTGCTAACTGCTGCACAAGTGGACCTATCATTAGTTCAACCTGCATCCTATAAGCATATGAAGTCCTTTCCTTCATAATCTCCATGGTTCTACAATCCTTATCCTCATGTCCTACATACTTGAAGCAAAATGTACTTTTAGGCACGTTTTGATATTTTTTTCATAAGTGGACAATGATAGGGATCATGTCCAAGTGTTTTAAAGAGTTCACAAAATAATTTTCTTGTGGGTAAGGGATTCGACAATGCTTCTCCTAAATAATGCATAAATGTTGGGAACTAATTTTTTTGGTTTCCTTATGTTATACAAAAGGTACACAAGACAACTTCCCTCTTCTCCTTGCTTTTATTCTGATTCAACTGAAATGTCAAATTATTGAGATCTTCTCTCATCTCTTTTACAACTGGATCTATGACGGCTATCGCACCCCGCTGGCACGACCGCTCTCCTCAGGACCATCTTTCCTCTCGGCCCGAAGAGCATCAATACTCTTCTATCTCCCAATCAGAAGATCTGCACCCACAGTTCTCTTCGCGTGATCCCTCTCTTCTTCCTTTCGGAGGAATCAAAACTTCGCTGCTTCACAAGTTCTCTATTGATCCATGGGTCCTCGAATCCCTGAGACCCGAGATGTCAGTCAACGCTAACTTCACTCACCTTGTCGGGACCTCTNTCTGTCCTTATCATGATCTCGTCACTCGCGAATCCAAGCTCTCTAATTTCCAACCTCCGACACACGATGTGCCGAAATGCCGAGACTCGCGACTTCACTACTCGCGCAACCAAATGACTTCTTCCTCGACTCCTGATGTCCGAGATGCCAAACGTCCGATGGGTTATGCCACCTGTATTCCACTATATCCTGTGTCCCACTCAATCCCACGCGATCATCGGGACTTCACGTCTCGCTATATCGTGACTTCCACTTCGAAGAGTTGGAGTCTTACCTCACGAACTCCTGATGTGTCGATACACGAGTAGATCCAACGCTCCTCGTGATCCCGATCGACGGCTCCTGCCCTCCTGAGCTTCAAACCTTTCCAAGCACTTGCGTTGTATCTTTCCTGCGCATTCCAAAGATCTGACAATCCTTGGAATTTCACAAAAACTCAACAAAGGGTTCCAACCATCTGTGCTTCCAAGTGGGCTTCCACGGAATGAACCAAGTCCTCCCTCCGCGAAGACTTGTTCTCATGCACATGACCCTTTAACTCTTGCTCGAACACTTCGATGCACGACTTCTCTTGTGCAATCCTTCGATGAATTCGAAGGACTGCCCCTCCTGAGCTTGTCCTCCACTCTTCAAGTTCCTTCAGAGAACTTCATGCAGGCACTCCTTGCGGAAAACCTTCAACAACTGCTAAGTGTTGAAGTTCTTCGACTCTGCACACTAACCTGCAGCAGCAGTCTTTCACAACTTGACTCAGAATCGCAACTCTGAGGCTTCACTTGGCCTATGCACTCTTTTCACATCACTGTGCCTATCTTCACTCTTTGAGGAAATGAGAACAAAAGCCTTCTCTAATTAAACCATGCAGTCATGCACTCCTTGCGGACAAATTCAACTGCACTCCTTGCGAACAAATTCAACTGCACTCCTTGTAGGAATCTTCTGGCTCACTTAGAAAAACAATTGAAACTCATTCTATCTCCCTCTCAGACTTCAGCTTCGAATCATGAAATCACATACATAGCATATACAAAGCAAATGCATAACCAGAAAACAAACATTCATGACCATAACATCAACACACAGAGAATAGACACATAACCATGAAATTGAATAAAACTTTCTTCTATTAATTCAATATCTGTACATGGAGTGTTCTTTACATAGCTCTCTTCTTGCTCTTCTCTTCTGAATTCTTCGATATGTTACAAAGATACAATGAGGGTGTCTATATCCTGTTTCCCTCTTGGACTCTACGCTATCAAATCTATAATTAAATTCCTATCTACCAGCATTAACTAAATTAAATGTCGTCTATCTACCTAAGGACGAGAGATATCCACTCAAGGTCCATTATAATATACAAAGTGCGCCTTCATAAATGGCTTCATTAAATGCTTGCGCAACAATCTCAAAGTGTTTTCCAAAATTTGATGTTGGCTTTCCAACTGTCTTCCGCTCCACGCTGGCTCACTTGATGTGTTGTCGATGCTCCTGCATCATACTCCCTCACTTGAAAATTTTCATGGGCTCCTTTCCATGAGCTCCTGGACGGTCTGTCCATGCTTTTGTATCTCTTCTTCACTCTTCCAGTAGGCATCTTCCACTAGGTGGTTTTTCCAGTTGACCAGATACTCATAATATTCTTTTCTCCTGGTCTTCTTACCTACTCGCTTGCCCAATATGCACTCCATCTGTGGTTTCTCTGCAACTGGTAATTGTTTCATCCACTGGATCACTGGTTCCTTAGTTCCAGTCTCTGATTCTCTAGCCTTGTATGGGTATAAATCTGAGACATTAAATATCGGAGATATCCCGATGCCATCCGACAACTCAATCTCATAAGCGTTTTCTCCAAATTTCTTCCAGACCTTACAGGGTCCGATTTTCTTCATTTTCAGCTTGTTGTATGTTCCCCTCCAGAACCTTTCCTTCCTCAAATGTGCCAGAACTAGATCACCAACTTCAAACTGAAGTTGTCTCCAATTTTGATCTGCTCTGCGTTTGTACTCATGATTTGAATCAATCAGTCATTGCTTCACCTTGCTGTGAAGTTCTTTCATTGCCTCGACAAATTCTTCTACACTAGCGCTGCTAGTTGTGGTCTGCTCTGAATCCCTGAGTTCATAAACTCCTCTCGGTTGTGTCCCATACACAATCTGAAATGGACTTCTTCCTGTACTCCAATTCACTGAATCGTTGTAGGCAAACTCTGTCTATGGAAAAATGTTGTCCCAGCTGCTATGGTGTTTTGTCACCAAGCTTCTCAGTAAGTCTCCCAGACTCCTGTTCACCACTTCCGTTTGTCCATCTGTCTGCGGATGATAAGTAGAACTAAATGCCAGGTTAGTTCCTAGCTTCTTCCATAACGTCCTCCAAATATTCCCTATGAATTTAGTATCCCTGTCTGAAACTATACTTTTCGGCAATCCATGGAGTCGAATGACCTCCTTGAAAAACAAATTCGCGATGTGCGTCGCATCACTGGTTTTCTGGCATGGAATGAAATGTGTCATCCTTGAAAACCTGTCCACCACCATAAATATGGAATCAACCTCTCTCTGTGTCCTCGGCAAACCCAATACAAAATCCATGCTAATCGCTTCCCATGATCTCTCTGGTATGGGCAACGGCTGATATAACCCTGCATTCTGTTTTCTCCCCTTCGAGTGCTGACAAATTCGACACCTATCAACAAAATTCTTGACATCTGCTCACATGCCTGGCCAAAAATATGATTCGCTCAACTTCGCGAACGTTTTGTCATGGCCAAAGTGTCCTGCCAATCCACCACTGTGTTTCTCCTTTAACAAGTTCTCCCTCATGGAGCAATTCGGAATACACAGTTGATTGCCTCTGAACAACAATCCCTCCTGGATCATGTAATCTATCCAAAGACTCCTATCTCTAAGAATTGGATTCTCAGCTGCTTCATACGCTTCTCCAAAATCTGCATCACCTGCGTACATGTCCCTGAGATTTTCAAAACCCAATGTTTTGACTTGGAAATCCCGCAACAACAAACATTTCCTGCTCAAAGAATCAACCACTTTGTTAGCAGTCCCTGAAATGTGCTTAATTACAAATGTAAAATTCTGCATATAATCTACCCATTTAGCATGTTTTTGATTCATCTTCTCCTGCTGACTCACAAACTACAATGCATGATTATCACTGTACAATACAAATTCCTTTGGGATCAAGTAATGCCTCCACTTCTTCAACGCTTGTATCATAGCATAAAATTCTTTATCATACGTGGAGTATTTTAGCTTTGCTTCATCTAGCTTCTCACTGAAATATGCAACTGGTCTATCCTCCTGGCTCAAGACCGTTCCTATGGCGTATCCGCTTGCATCACATTTCACCTAAAATGTCTTCTTGAAGTCCAGCAACACCAACACTGGTCACTCTGTGATCTTTCGCTTCAACAGATTGAAGCTCTCCTCAGCCTCTGTTGTCCAATGAAAAGACTTGTGTCGCTTCTTGACTGTGTCCATCATTGCTGTGCTAATTCCACTGAAATTCCTAATGAAATTTCGGTAGAAACTAGCTAAACCATGGAAACTTCTCACCTCGAAAACATTTCTCGGTGATGGCCAATTCTTGATCACTTCCACCTTACTTGGATCCATTTTCAACTCATTCGCTGAAATAACAAAACCCAAATAAATGAGCTCTGTCTTCATAAATGAGGATTTCTTCATATTAATCAACAGCTTCTCCTACTGTAGTTTTCTCATCACTATGGCCAAATGTTTCAAATGTTCAGCCCTTGTCTTACTGAAAATCAGTATATCGTCCAGATATACGATGACAAATTTCCCGATGAACTCCCTCGGGACTTCATTCATTAGTCTCATAAATGTGCTCGGCGCGTTTGTCAAACCAAACAGCATGACCAACCATTCGTACAAACCCTCATTTATCTTGAATGTTGTCTTCCATTCATCACCTTCCCTCATGTGAATCTGATGATATCTGCTTTTCAAATCAATTTTTGAAAAATAATTTGCCTCGCTCAGGCAATCCATCAGATCATCCATTCTCGGCAGTGGAAACCTGTACCTGATGGTGATTTTGTTTATCGCTCTTGAGTCGATGAACATTCTCCAACCTCCATCCTTATTTGGAATGAGCACTGTTGGAACAACACACGGACTCAGGCTTTCTCTGACTAATCCTTTGTCCAACAAATCCTGGACCTGGTTCTTAACCTCTTCATTTTCCTACGGCATCAACCTGTACGCAGCTTTATTCGGCAAACTAGCTCCTGGTATGAGATCAATGTGGTGACTCACACTCCTCATCGGTGGCAACGAATGAGGTAATTCGTCCACTATGATGTCAGCGAACTCTTCCAGCAGTTCCAGAATCTCATCTGGTAAATCGTCCACTCTTGTGCTAGTCAGATCAATCCTCGGTTTCCTGACTACAAAGAATTGTGGATCTTCTTTCTTCTCCATCTCTGTAAGAAGATCCTTCCCACTCATGAAAAGTATTGTGTTGCTCACTTCTGGTTTCACCCCCTTATCCTTTATCGAAAGTAATCTGTGTGTCCTCCCATCCTTCTCCAAAGTATATGTGTTCATTCTCCCCTCATGAACCACATTTCTGTCATATTGCCATGGTCTACCCAACAATAAATGTGTAAGGTAGCTAGAGAGGTAGTGGGAGGGCCCAGAGGGCCCATAGTGATAATAGTGAAGAATATTGTGATTGTACAAGCAAGGATTGCTTTAGGATTTTTATCCTTCCATAAGGATTAATATATGGTGTTACCCTACCTTAAGGGTTTTCTCTATTTCTTGTGTTCATGTTATGGTGAATGGTTTATGGTTTATTCTTGGTATTATTGAAGTATATTTGCATATGTGGTTTGGTTCTTAACAAGTGGTATCAGAGCACTTTCCTTGGGCAGACATTGTGGGCAAATATTTTTTATTTTTGCAGATTTTTTTTTGGAGAAGAAAAAAGAGGGCCGCGACATTCTAGACATTTTCAGTATATTTATATGCAAAATTTGTAGAAAAGGGTTGTATATCTGATTTCCTCTCAGAAAAACACCCAAGTTAAAAAAAAAATCGTCCAAAACGGAGTCCGGAAGGTCAAGATATTGAGGTTTTAAAATCTGCAATTTTTCAGGGTTTTTTTTGCGAACGGCGGCGCGATTTATTTTTATTTCTGTAGTATTTGGAGGCCAAATTTGCCCAAATAAATTATAGATATGAGTTCTTTTCACAATTTCACCCAGTTTCAAAAAAAAAATCAGCCGAAACGGAGTCTGGGAAGTGAAGTTATGAGCATTTTAAGTTCAACAGTTTTTTAGGGTTTTTCCAGAAAAAGCCGCGATTTTCTGTCGAAACTTCTTGGGTTTATTTTTTGATTTTTTCCGTGATGGCTGTAGGACCGAAGAGTTCATAGGGTGCTCATATGGCTATTTCATCTCAAACCTTGAAAGAAATTCTTGAATCATTCAAATCCCAATTGGATGACAGATTGGATGCATTTGCACATGGCCTCACAAACAGCCTCACACATAGCCTCACAGCCAGCCTCACATATGGCCTCAATGATAGTTTTCATAG
>SNQJ01S0015479.1:24060-50758 GCA_010110895.2 Picea sitchensis | reverse complement strand
TTATATATAGTATATAATATTATACAATATATTTTGAATATATTATATATAATACATACAATCCATATATTAAATTTAAGTATTTACATTGAGTTATATATATTAAGTTTTTTATATAATATGTATTATAAGTTGGTTTGGTTCACTTATATTATATATAATATCTTATATATTATGTTATATTCATATATATATATATATATATATATATATATAATATGTATTTATATTATCTTATATTTATATAGAAAAATATTTACATTGAATTCTATATATTATGTTTTATATATAATATTATATATTATTTATTAGTTTGGTTTATATATATATATATATATATTAATATTAATATTAATATTAATATTAATATTAATATTATGTTTTTTAATTATATATTACTATATGATTTAAGTGGTTTGAATTAAACACAAATATATTATATAGTTAAAAAATCATGAATTTATATTTATATTTTATTTTAAGTTATTCAAGGACAAAGGACAAAGTCATTCATTGTTTAAGGATAATGACTATTATTGAAAAACTTATTTTTACTTATAGTTACATATTTTCTTTTTACTCACATCAATATATTATTTTTTATTAATTTTAATTTTAGAGGAGTTTTCAGTTTAACTCAACCATAGTTATCTAGATTATAGTGCAAAATGTGAGTTGTAAATAAATCTCTCCCACAAAATGACTACTTTATAATAGTTTATTATATTTCTTAAGAGGCCTTTTTTAGACCTCAAAATTTCCCTAATGAATTTAATAACATCGAATTTTTTGTCACAAAATCCACCTAGATCAACAAGACAAAAAGAACAAAAACCTGTATGTTTTTTCTATTTTTGTTTGAAGATGTTGTGATGCCCAAGTAAAGAGATAAATGAATATTAGGAGCTTTATTGTCACATAAAAATGCCCAGCAGGAACACACGTGCATTTCTACTGGGCAGGGATGAGCTCCAAGCACACTCAACCTCAAGGATTTAAGGTCACAAGAGTGTGTGCACGTTCTTAATGCAATGAATATAAAATTTATTATTGGCCAAACAACTTTATGGATAAATATGTATAGGGGTTTGGGGACAACTAGGACCTAAGGGATTAAGATTGAAAGTGTTTTGAAGCATATATAAATGGTTAGAGAACCAAGATGGAGGTGCAAGGGTTGTGGGGACTTCAACAAGAGGTATAGGCATAATTCACTTAGGGCTCGAGTGTGGAGGGGGTTAAGGGTAGAGTATAGGTTATGCCTATGCTTAAATGGAGCTAGGGGGGTCTAGGTCATGGTCTAGGTCAAGATCTAGATCATGGTCATGTTCATCGTCATGGCCTAGGTCTAGCTCTAGGTCTATGTCTTGGAATATGTCATGGTCTAGGTCTATCTCTAGGTCTATGTCATGGTAGAGATTATGGTCTAAGTTTAGCTCTATGTCTATGTCATGGTCTAGTTCATGGTCATTGTATATATCTAGGTCATGGTATATGGTATAGGTATAAGTATTTACATGCCTTGCCATGTCTAGGTCTAGGTCTAGGTCTAGGTCTTAACATGTCTAGGTCAAGGAAATTTCTTTCCTTGTGATGTACCAAACTTGCTATAGTGTGTGAGAGTTTTATAGGGAGAGATAGGAATACATAGAGGGGGGGTAGAGAGAGAGTGTATGAGAGTGTGAGATGAAAAGAGAAGAAGACAGAGAAGGGGATGGAGAGAGAGGGAAAAAGAGACTTTGAGAAGGGGAGAGAAGAATACAAAGAGAGTGCATGCAATTGAGGGAGAAGTGGGGTAGAGAGAGAGAGAGAGGAATGGGGAGGAGAGAGGGAAGTGGGGTAGATAAAGGAAAATAGAGAAAGGGGGGGAGAGTGGGGGAGAGAGAGGGAAGGGAAGGGAAGGGAAACTACATGGAAAAGACCCTCTAGCGGAGGTTTTTAGTGTTATAAAATTGAGAAAAAAATGTAAAAAAAACCTCCATGAAAACATTTGTTTTTGGTAGCAGATGTTTTGCATAGATTGTAATGGAACTTCATTTTAACTAAAAAAAATGGGCAGGAAGAGGTTGTGTCAGATGTTTTTCTAGGTGATGTGTTTCATGGTCTATACCCACCAGTGTGTTCGAAAACATAAAGAACCAGTGCCTACATTACACCAAAAGCACCGGGTGAGTCCTAAAATATCTGGGAACATGTGTTTATACAAAATAACATCCTGGTTCTTTAATAACAACAACACACCAGTGGAATATATGATACCAAGCACCAATACGTTCTCTAACTTAAAGAACATGTACTTACATTTACAAAAAAACACAGGGGTTGTCCAAAAACGATTGGGGCACCAGTTCTCTGATAAGTAATAACACATAGGTTCCTTAATAAGAATGAAGCACTGGGAGAATATATGATACCATGCATTGGTGCGTTAAAAAAAAAACCCCACGAGTGCATGATATTCAAAACTCACTGAGGTGGAAGTGTGATATAGAAGCACGAATGTGTTTATTAATTAAACGCACTAATAAAGGTTTTTTATTATTGTAATTGTTGCTTAAAATAATATTAATGTCAATGTTGGTTCCTTGTATATAAACATTGTTGGGAATTTAATTACGGCACCGATGTGTTTTATCTTGAAACACATCGGTTCTCATTTTCTCTTTTTAGAAACATTGACCTGTTACAGTGCACAATTATTGTTATTTTTTAATTCCATTGTTCATAAAAAAATTGACATATATCTTATAATAGTATTCATATAAATTAAATTTTGGTTAGTCCATTTGGATATGATGTTTGGATTAATTTGTTATATCATTAAATTTTGCATCTCTTCATTATAATATTTAATCATCCATATATTTGATTAACGGTGTAACATTTCACAACAACATTGGACAATGCAATAGAATGAAATAAAACATATTTTATTATATATGAATAATAGGCTCTTTGTCGTACAAAATGGGTCGACACTTATTAGTAACCCCCTATCTTTCAATTGGGACACTATGTCCATTACATTAAACAAAATGTCTGATTTTCACAGACAATTATTTCAAAAACTACAACAACTTGCACTGATATACAAATATATTGATCATCATTCTTCATTGGAACTATTGTCAATGCTTGAGTTACTTCCATGACTTGATTTATTTAATCAAATGTTTTGTTGAATGTCTCTATTGTTTTCCTCTGCTTCAAAATATTTTGTCCACAAAAACAAAAATAAAGTGTAATGAGTGTATCTACATTGGTGAGAATAATGAAAATTGAAATAAATAATATACATGAATGTAAATTGAAAAGTGACATACCATAGCAAGAATTGAGTCCTGAATGATACCCATTTTTTCAAAACCAAATCTCATTCCTTATGTCAACAAATCTTCTATTCACACATTTCCATACTTTGTTTCTTGTAAGTTTGATACCCCATAATAAATCATATAATTAATATTTTTTTTTTTGTTCCATTAATTATAAAATGAGAGAAGTAAAACAACATAATATACTTAGAAATTCCACAATTATTTTTTGATATGCTAACATATAATCACAACCCTTACTTAACCCAATGTCAATCAATTCTTGCCATGGTTCTTCTTTTTCTATTAGCATTTGTTTGAAGACATTTAAGGATGACTATTGTAAAAAATATATATATATATATACAAAAATGAAATCTTAAGTTAATGTTATAAGGAAATAACAACAACTCACAAACTTTGCTATCAACAATTTTCTTCCTTTTCGTCCTGTTTTATGTGTTGAATGAGTTGCATTTTTTTTATTTTTTTTCTGCAAGAAAATACTTGAAAATTAATATTTAATGATAAATTGTTTATTTGTATGTACCTAACAGAAAATTTCAATGGTTTCATACATTTGAAGCACATTGTTGTTGAGATGGCTCCTCCTACGATGCAATTATGTCCATTTCTTTTACCATATCCTTGTACACTTTTTTCAACATTCCTACTGGCATATTTTGGATTTCATCTCGTTGATCCTTTGGGAGTTTTATAATCTTTCTAAAAAACGTAACATGACAATAAACTATTTTTATATTGATATATGAAAAATAAAGATAACAAAATTGATATTAATAAAGGAATGACTTGTAGTAATATATACATATTCTAGAATTTGTTCTAGGAATATCACTTTTTGGATTATTCTTTTTTGTTGTTGTATGTTTTTGATATTCCAAGTATGAAATGTCTCATTGACTGTTTCTCTGGAAATGCTTCCTATAGTTTAGATATAACCTGGTTCTTGGAATCATTGTATTGATTTATGTATTGTAAGTGGAAAGTATGTCTATACATTCATTCCACTATATCCCTAATAGTTTTGTAAAAGTTTTTACCCCTTTTAGTAACCTCCAACACCACTCTAGATGATCTAAGGACCAATTCATCATCATTTACATCTTCTATAATTTTATTTTCTTAGGACGACATTCCATTCCTTCATTGTTGGTCCTTGTAGAATAGTAAACATATGTGAATTAATAGATTGTTTGAAACATGTTATCTAATATTTCAAAGTATATTATTAATGAAAATTCAAAAAAGAACTCATATTGAATAGAATTTTTTCATTCACCAGATTCTTCCTTTTGCAATTTTTCCATCAACCTTTTACTCTCTTCTGCACTTAGATCACAAAGAACCTTATCAAGCTTCCTCATTTTATGGATATGAAGGACACACACTAACCAATACATATTAGTTAAAGTTACATATAGTTAAAACATATTAATTTTGTATAAAATTTACAAAGAACTTGTATTTTTAACATATTAATTTTGTATAGAATTTAAAAAGAACTTGTTTTTTTAACATATTAATTTTGTATAGAATTTACAAAGAACTTGCCTTTTTTTCTTTTTCTTTTCGGATGTGTTATCATTGTGTCAATCATCATTTTTTTTACTTGAACTATTCTCCACATTTTGTTATCAATATATATCATGTACCATTCAATACACAATCTATTAAATGTATTTTACAAATAAATCACATAATTTTCTGCCAAAAAAAAGTTTTTGGTCCGCTTTCATAATATAAAAGCATCGGTGCATTCCATATATCAAATTCACCGATATCAAAAAATAGATTGAAAAAAAAATATAGATTACAATGGTGCGATATGTATCATTATCAACACTACTCCAATAGAAAATAAAATGAAAATAAAAAAAGTACCATCAAAAAATAAAATTACACATCGATGAACAATTTTTTTAATTATGTTGCAACATTAGTGCTGTGTTTTATCTACAAGAACACTAGTGTGTTAGATTCAATTCGGCACACTGATTACCTGAAATCGTTTAAAAAAAAAATGTGTCAGGGCCAAGAGGGTTTGGATTCAATGCATCACATGTCAAACACCTTTTATATGGAAACATAATCCCATTAAAAATGCCTAAAATGAAAAGATGTAATTAAAAAGTGATAGAGAGAGTTAAACCCTAAGGTGAAATTTTACAATCACATAAGAAAGAAGAAACAAGGGTTTAAGGTAAGTATGGATTTTTTTTATTTTTTTCTGAATTTTAATTAAATCTAAATAGAGATACAAATTGTAAAAAAAATTATTATTAAAATCAACAGTAAAATTTAAAATTTTTACTATGCAGGGTTTTGAGTGAATCACAAAACCCTTCAAATTCTGATTTTATCAATAATTTTGTTTCTCCAAAAGGGTTTTGAATGAATCACCATACCTTTCAAATTCTGATTTTCTAAATAAGTCTCTTGTTCCAAAATATTGATTTATTACTCCACAGTGTTCCTCTGTATATCTCTCCTGCAAATCTCTTCCCTGTAAATTTTGGAAAAATAATAAAATATTGAATATCTTAATACCCATGAAATATTTTATGAAAAGGGTTTTAAATGAATCACCATAACGTTCAAATTATGATATTATGAATAATCTTGTTGTTCCAAAGTATTCTATTGTTCCAAAGTGCTCTCCGGTATGACTCTCTTGAAAATCTCTTCATTGTAAATTTTGGTAAAATAATGAAACATTGAATATATTTTTCCTATTTAAATGACTTTATGAAATAAAATTTTAAATTTCTACTCATTTTTCAATTGTAAAAAACAAAGTCGTGTTTTTTTTTTATTTTTTTCAAAACCGAGTGCATCTCTTAAGATAACGCACCAGGTTGTTTCTGTATAAAACACATTGGTGCACTTAAAAGTTTTGGAGCACCGATATTGGAAAATTCTTTTTATTTATTTACAAACCGGTGTGACTCATAAATAAAGGGTTCTTTATATTTTTATATACGCATCGATGTGTTTTGTTTAAATAAGCACATTGCTATGCTTTCAAAGTTATCTGAGTTTTTATTTTCAAACAAAATAATATCTTCATCTTAAATTATCTTTTAGGATGAACCCACATGACTTGCAATATTTCATAGTATACATTTTCTGCTTAAAGTCGCCTTATTCTTAAAAGTTTATTGTTGATTTTTCTCAAATGAAGGGAGAAAAGTTAATAATATTTGTTAGCAAAGGGACAGACCCAGGGTTCAACGCTTAACAAAACACCAACAAAAACCCGACTACCAACCCTTTCGACAACACCTATGAAGTAGGTGAAGTCTCACTCGAGGTAGAAGCATGGTGGGTTACAGGACACAGGTGTCTGTAACTAGGCTGGGACATAGATATGTGATAATAGAACTTCACAGAATATTCTTTTAAGCTTAGGAAGTGACATGCATTAGTTTATTAACCCTATCAACACCGTAGAACATAACCAAAGATAGATCAGCATAGTAACAACAAAGAAAAATATACCCTGAGCACTTAGCACTTAGCATTATAAGTTAAATATAGCATTTATTTACTCCTTAACATAAGAAAAGTATTTAAACAACAAAAGATCTATCTATTATACATCATAATAAAATCGCTAAGCAGATTCATAACAGAAATAACACAACACAACGCACACCATGAGACACCAGATATACGTGGTTCACCCCATGGTGGGGCTATGTCCACAAACCGTTTCTCCTCTTTATTATTCTCCAAGATCTTACATTCATTCACTCATTTTCACTAAACCACAGAGTCGAGATTATCACAATCCTAGAGATCTGCGCACTAAGCAATAGATCCTCCTTTCCAAAACCAGGTCAAATGCAGAGAGCCGAACTTCCTCTCACAACACTTAGCACCTTCTACAAAATCACATTCGAGCACAATGCTTCGAACATATACACTTATTTGCACAAAATCACTTATGGTCACACAGAACTACTTGCACTTAGCTACTTCTACAATACATTCTTCTTTATTTATACTTTTACAAACCCTTACAATAAGGCCTAAACATGGGGAAAACCCATGGGCCGACATCCCATAAACCCGTTACAAAACCCTAACCCAAAATTAGGTCAGATCCATGATCTCAACTTCATTGGGCGCTCCTACTTAAATCAACAAGTCGAAGTCTAAAAGTGGGCCAAACTAACCAAAGTTTCCCCCAAACTTGGTCGAGGGCCAACGGGCCCTGAACAGTCACCTCTGACTCATCCCAAGTCACCTAGGTCTGAACAATGTTGCTTTGAAAGTATCGAGCTTAACTCGAGCTACTTAGACTTCCTACCTCATTTGAGCATCCTACCCAGCGAGCTCTTGGACTATATTCTCTATAATAGGCCCTTCCAGGTGATGTTCTACTACTGTGACTACTTGATCTAACTACGATCCTTGGTTTTTGATCTCCTCGAACACCTTGCAAGCTTCGTCCTACACGGGTTGTATCTTTTGCGTTACTTTCATCACCTTACCCTGGAGGGTAGTGATCTACTGCTATACTCTGTGTTTCTCCTTGAATCTATTCATGCTTTCCACTACGGTGAGGAGCTTCATCCATGCCTTCAACAAAAATTCCTTCTATTGTGCCTCCTGTAACTATGCTTTTAGCTTCTTTAGCTATGGATCCTCGGTGAGGCATTCATATGTCTGGGTGATTCTATCAGTTAACTATTTACATTTCGAGGCGAGGAATCTTATACTGGATACTATGTTTTTAGAGGTCTCCTCCCTCTAGTCGCGCACCTCCTACGGGGTGCTTGGCATTGTTCGGGCCTCCAATTCTGTTATCCTAGCCTAAAGTTGTTGGAGGGTCTCTGCGAGCTTCACTACTTGAGATTCGACCGACTCTTTATCCTCCTATACCAAGCCTGGCACAAAGAGACATTCTTTACTTACCGTTTCTTTGACCACAACCTGTTCTATGAGAAACTTCTCTTTTTCGTTCTATAACTTGGATTTTTTCTCCTGGAGCTTCACTTGAAGCTCTACTTTCTCGCTTTTATGGGAAGCTACACTGTCACGCACTGCTCATAATTTTTATACGACTTTGTATTTCTCCTTTTGCAAGGCTTTTGTAGCCTTCTCGATATCTTCTTGAGCTCTCTGGAACTAGGCTTCTGTTGCATCCGAAATCCTTCTCAACTGGGCTAGTTCGTCCCCCAATTATGCAGTCTGTGATGAGGAAGGCCGAGACGGTGCAGTGGGTACTATGTGGAGCAAGCGAACAACTTGATGCACTTCCTTCAATTCTCTCTCAATCCTTCCGTATAACTCATCCTTCTTCTCTCTGTATCTCTGCAACATGTCTTCAGAGGCTTCCTCCATAGATCCACGGACCAGACTGATGTCATCCTCAGTGATAGTGGCCTCCAAATTTGGCTTATTGGTGCACGTTTTCTTCCTTGTTGAAATTTTCTTCGGAGAAACTTTCCTCTATTGCGGTGTCATTGTCCCAACAACGAGATCTTTAGGTGTTGTAGCTTCGCCTCCTCCTTGGTCTTATTCTCCTCCATCTCCTCCTCCATCTCCTCCTCCATGTCCTTTTGATTTGTCTTGTCCTCCTCCTGGTGATCCAAATAGGTTATCTCCAAAAGTGTTGTCCTCTTCATCACTCTCTATGTCATGGAATTCAGCCTGCTTTTTCTGCTTCTTCATCCCACTAGAATTTCTGACATGTTCAACTCGTGTAACTACCAGGCTTCCTATGGTGTTAGTGTTGGATAATTCTGCATCGGTGACAGGTACAAGAAATTCCTCTGGCCATTCCTTTGTAACATGCTCCATAGCTTTATATGTCATCTTGTAGTATGATTGTAATTCTTCCTGGTTCTCATCTCTTCGTAGGGTGATGTAAATGAAATGGGGATCAATGCAAAACTTTGCTATGGGTCAGTACTGATGCAGGGTGTGTGATGTCCTACATGGGAATGATTCAATGGAGACCTTTAACTATTGATAATATCCATGAAACACAACATTGGACTTCCACTACTTCGTCACGTCGTTGGTATACCACAGGGTGGAAAATCGAGTAGCCAGGGGCTCTGTAGGTTCAATATATGGGAAGGCATCTCTTTTGGGCATTTTCCAAGCGACAAATGTGATCAAGATGATCAACCAGTTGTAGTGAAATTCATATCCCAAGTCCTGGACTTCACGAAATTTATAATTCGTTAATGAGGTAGTTCACCCAGTTCATCTGCATGCCCTCTACACACTTTCCAGTGAGGTCCACCACAAACCTGATGACCTGTGTGGGGAGGTTCTTCCTCACTAGATTTCTAGCTAAGATTTGGAAATCAAGGTGCATTGAGCCATTCTGTATATAGGCTACCTTGTAACCTCGCTTTCCTTTTTCTACCTCTCCATAAGATGGTTTGATGCGTTATGCTAATGAACGATCTGAGGTCTTCCCTAGATAAACCTGCTGAGGTTCAGGACCATTCACACTTAAAATTGTGATTCGGTGGATTAAAGTTGGATCCAAATTAATACTTCTGTCGATCCATAGATATCCTCCATGATAACATGAAAGAAGGAGTTTAACGCAAGTGTTAACCTTCTGGTGGCGGCAAAAATGCAACATCTTCATCACGCTCAACACGGTGGACTACGCCAACCCCTTAATCCATGCTTGGGAGATAAGGCAAGGTTTCTTTTCACTTTTCTTTGTTAGGTAGTGGTGGGGAGATAACATGGCATAGTTGTTCCAAACTCCTAAGTTGAATTCGTTGTTCTTAAACATCGGGATCTGTCCTAACTCACTCCCGATTATGAGAATTCATTTCAGAATGTATGCAGTGAATACAAAGTACTCAAAATTTCGAGGGATACTATCATGGTTAACAACTCCAACCAAAGGTGGAATATACTCAGGCAGGATCGGCGGGATATGCTTCGCATTAGTTATATCACTGCGGTGCTTTCTTCTCTATTAAGTTACGGGTTGACATGGTAGGAACAATGTTTGGTCGAAGGGGAAGCCTACATTCCCTTAGTCAATGATTCCTGGATACCTTCATATATCGTTCTGTCAGCCATTATCTTCTTAATAACTTCCTCGACAAACTTCTCCAATTCACTAGGTTCGCCCGACATTCTATCTTTTAACTGATAGGCGAGGTAGACAAACATACAGGCGGGGTCTAGTTTCAGATAACACAACTCGACATTTGGACAATTCTCTTCTTATATAAGTGAATAAAGGGTAGAAAAAAGTGGTCCCAGTGCAATGATCGATGAGTTAAATAAGCAGGTTATCACGATAGATCTTCCAACGGCCAAGAAATGCTTCCATCAATGTAGATCTATATGTTGTGACATGATCTCAATGTCCAAAAGGAGTCCATAAGCCCATAAATGTGTTTTGTAATCATTCTGGAGAATCATTCTAACGGTCGGGGTGCCTCCAATAGTCATACAAATTTTCCAGGGTGAATTCCAATTCCATGTGAACCTGTTGTTCCAGTGAGGTTCAAATCTTGTGAACCTGCCTCCTCCGAGGTTCTAGTCTGCGAAGTCTTACATCTAGTTTCTATAACTTCTTGTATCTTTTCCAACATATCTTTCTTTTTATTGAGCTTCCTTGTCTTCTTCCATGTTATCTAAGTCTCTCTAACTGTTTCTATAATCCTCTTTCCATTTTTATTCTTATCTTCCCCAAGCATAGTGGCTTCACACTATTGAGGTGCCCTCAAGGATTCTAAAGTTAATATCCCTTTTCTTAACACTTCTTGAGTGGGCATACTTCTTTCTTGAATAGATAGGTTCTTCAATCCTTCTTTCATTCTTTCAAACTTGATAGCTAATTCTCTTTCTTTTTGTCCCTCCTGCATTGTTACTTTGTTCGGTTGCTTCGACTTATCCTCTCGTTCTTCTATTAGTCGGTATATTTTCCTAGCTATGAAATCCCTTAATTCCTTCTATTTCTTTTCTGCAGCTTCTTCCTCTGCCTTTCTTCTAATCTGATCCTTCTCAATGCAAGTCTTACCTAGAAATAGTGGGAAAGGGGCATTGTCCCCAACAAACCTAATGACTTCAAATTCTTCTTCAGTCGATGTTCCATGAATAGTAATAAGTACAATACTAACTCTTCCACATAACGTTATCATATTTCCCTTAAACAAGCCTATCCTTCCCAACAAAGGTACCGCAATAGGCTTTCCCAAAATTTCCCAAGTTTCTTCTGTCATAATATTCACTTTTATTTCTTCATCCAAGACACAATCCATGTCAAAGTCTTCTATTCTTCCACTTATGCGTTGTTTTCCTTTCAATATTTCTGGTAAAATGACATCTTTATGAACATCCATCATTTCTTTTAATTGTAATAACGTAGTTTGAACATCCTTTGACCCTTTCTCTTTATGGATTAACATTCCCTTAGTCTCTTGACTTTCTTCATAGTTCTCTTGTATCATCTTCATCCCTTCAACTTTAGCAATAATCCTTGGACAATCCTCAACCTCATGACCAACAAACTTACAACAAAGAGAAATAGCGACTACCTCAGGACATTCCTTAGCAAGATGTCCCGACCATCTGCAATTATAACACAATGTCAATCCTCTTTTTCTTTTAAATGTTCCCCAACCTTTTCTGTACTGCGCATGTCCCCTAGGATCATAGTGTTGGACCTGCAATGTGCAAAAAAATCTTATTAGTCCAAAAAATCTTTCAATGAATAGGAATAACATATCTTTCTTCATTTCCATTAAATTTACTCAAGTCAACTCTTTCTTTCAATTGTGCCCTAGCCTTCAGACTAGGACAAAATTTATTAAACATACTTAAGTTCATTCTTTCAAAACAAAAATTTTCACTTATCTTTCTCTTGTCAAAGCACAAAGCTTGCTTCTTTAGGATATTACCTCTTTTCTTTAGATCAACTTACTTTCTTAGCACAAAGATTCATAAGTCAAGTAGAGTAATGCACACTTCAGCAACAGATCTATGCACAAACCTTCTCTTTTTATTTACTTCAATTCCCAACAATCATAGTTTAGGTCCCAACAATGGAATTGTTTGTTGGCACAGGGGAATACCTAGGGTTCAATGCTAAATAGAACACCAACAAAACCCCAACTATCGACCCTTTCAGAAACACCTGCAAAGCAGGTGAAGTCTCACCCGAGGTAGAAGTAGAGGGGTTACAGGAAAAAAGTGTATGTAACCAGGCTAGGACACAGATCTATGATAATATCACTTCACAGAATATTTTTTTAACACATAGGAAGTGACATGCATTAGTTTATTAACCCTATTAACACCACAAAACATAACCAAATATATATCGGCGCAGTAACACCAAATGAAAATATACCCTTTAAGCACTTAACACTTAGCATTATAAGTTAAATATAGCATTCATTTACTCCTTAACATAATAAAAATATTTAATCAACAAAAGATATGTCTATTATACATCATAATCAAAGCACTAAGCAGATTCATAATAGAAATAACATAGCAAAAAGAACACCATGAGACACCAGATATACGTCGTTCACCCCAGGGTGGGGCTACGTCCACAAACCACTTCGCCTCTTTATTATTCGCCAAGATATTACATTCATTCACTTCTGTGCACTAAGCCATAGAGTTGAGCTTCACACAAGCCTGGAGATCTGTGCACTAAGCACTAGATCCTCCTTTCCAAAACCAGGTCAAATGCATAGAGCCAAACTTCTTATCACAACACTTATCACCTTCTACAAAATCACAGTCGATCACAAAGCCTCGACCATATACACTTCTTTCACAAAATCACTTATATTCACACATAACTACTTGCACTTAGCTACTTCTACAATACATTCTTCTTTATTTATACTTTTACAAACCCTTAAAATAAGTCCTAAACATGGGAAAACCCATGGTCTAGCATCCCATAAACCCGTTACAAAACCCTAACACAAAATTAAGTGAGATCCACGATCTCAGCTCCGTCAGGCGCTCCTACTTCGATCAACGTGTCGAAGTCCAAAAGTGGGCCAAACTAACCAAAGTTTCCCCCAAACTTGGTCGAGGGCCAACAATATCAAATGGCCAATTGTTCAAATTCTATCCCATTCCATATTCTCAAAGACCATTATAGAGTTGTCCCTTTCCATCTCCAGTAATTTCATATTTTATTTATATTTCAATTATCTAATTTTTTATTTATTTTTTTATCCTTGTCAATCTAAATAAAAATGTATCCAAATTTGCAGGATCCTGATTCAAAATCCAATTCAGATGTAGATAATATTCCACCAATTCAAAAATTTCGGAAGATATTATCAAGAGAAACATACCGCAAGAAGTTGGTAGATGAAAATGGACAATTGTTTTATGCTTCCAATAGTAACATGCCATATTCCATCCGCAACCTTGAGTCAACAACTGTAATAATTAATGTTGGGTATAATGTAATTTGAACAAACTAGTTCCATTGTTCTTACTAATATTATCGATGTACTAATGTTCAATATTTTTTAAATTAGGATTATGATGATGAGAAACCTACCTATCATCCTCTGTTTCACCCCACTACAATGTCAAATCAAGAGAAGGTTGCAATAAGAGCACAAATCGGAGAGGAATCATAGAAATAATGGTTGAATGAACCACCTATTCAATTCCCACTATGTACAGATTCACTAATTAGGAATGACTACATAAATATTAGTTTTTCACAAGTTGACAATGGAGTCAATGAAATAGAGTTTGGTACATATGATTATTTACAAGATACAATTTCCATAGAGACAATGTTATTATTTTCATTCCAAAATGATGAGCGAGGGGACAATGCTCATATCATTGATACCTTATTCGAAAGTCTGAAATTTTCTTCCACCACCCCTCTCTTTGGACCTAGCTGGTCAAAGTCTATCTAGTTCGGGACAACAATGTTACTATAGAAATCGAAAGAAAAGTTTGGCATTTCAAACACATGTTTCTCGGTAATATTGAGGTAACTAACCATCATTAAGTCCCTTATAATTTGAGAAATCTTGTCACACAATCAACATTAAAAAAGATCGATTGTATGAACTTTAAATTACATTGTTGATTTCTATTTCCCACTAAGTACATGTTATTCAAATATAAGGTTCTTTCGAGTGATAATGTCTTGCTCGGTAGCTGTGGAGAGGCAAAGTAGATGTTGAAAATATTGGGTGTTGAGTACATATCATATCATGCATGTCTTAATGATTGTATTCTATATATAGGATAATATGTAGACAAAGAGATATGTATGAAATGTGGGCCTGAAAAATATCATAAATCAAATAAAAAGGTTAAATCACATGGTCCTTCTCATAAGATATTGAAGCAAGTGCCTATAATCCCAAGGATTGAAAGGCTCTTTCTTTGCAAAGAATTATCTATGTTGTAGGGATGGAATGGATCACACATAAGTGAGTTGAGAGTTATGTGAGTCCCAATAGATTCAATATCCATGAAGCATATAGAGGATACATGGCCCAAAAAATTCAAGGATGAAGTACGAAGTCTACGAATCAACATATCCATTATGAGGGGTTTATGGAAGATGGGTACATATCATACGAGTCTTTCTATTATGCCAGTGAGTAAATCAATACAATCGACAACACACTAGGTGTGGTGATTTGGGATGACAAAATGGATGAATTAAAACGAGAAGGGCAGCTTCTCGAAACGAATGGAAAAATGGACTTGATAAAGAGTAAGTGACTTATAATTTGTCAAATTTCTACACAGTAATTATTCACACTAAAATTCATAATGTATATTTTGATATGATACACACTATATGTTTGCATGTTTTCATGAATACACACACACACACACACACACACACATTATCAAATTAAGAAATTGATGCCATGAATAAATTCATTCTTTACAATTCAGAGGCAACACAGTCAAGGGTCGCATTGTACGAACAAAAGAGGAGGAAATGGGACAGTGACGGAAAACATTTAGATGGTTGAATGGTAGAATCATGGCTTATCCTCATCATTTAAAAGACAATATGCTAATTATATGCCCCAACATTTGGGTTTCTAACCAACTCAAAGAGAAATACAGTGCATCTGGTCATTACCTGTGTGCTTAAGAGGATGCACTAAACATAGGGATTGGGTGCAAAAACTCGGTAATAATCTCTTTGTGTACATTTTTAACTTCATAATTTACCTTTGAATTGTAACATCTATATCTTATATTTTATTGGTGGACTTATTATAAACATTCCACTTTGATTTTTCACTTTTTTATACATGCATTTGTTCCCATCTATGTGGGCATATGGATATCATTTTCGTAGAGAGGATGTCGATGATGGATCCATGACACAATACTATGGAGTGGAAGTCAAGTTCAACCAATCTAGTCATTCTAGACACAATGATCAAAACCTAATATGGGGGACTTTAGTCTATGTTGGAAATATACAAGAGATCATTCGAGTGGACTTCCCTTCTTTCCAATGTGTTATTTTTAGGTGAAATGTTGGGATACCTTTGGTCCGAATAATGTAAAGGAAGATCGTGATAGTGGGTTGATATGTGTCAACTCTAGAAAGATGTGGGATGAAGCTGAGTCTTATGTTTTCCAGAAACACTGCAATGAAGTGTTTTTCTAGCCAGATGTGTTGGATAGGGATCGATGGTTTATATTAAGACACGCCCTAGATAAAAAGATATTTTTGAGAACATCAATGTTATCATGTGAAGTAAGGAAGATAATGAGGGTGATGATAACATAGAGTAATATGTACATGCTTATTTCATCATTAATATTGTTATTGTATGTTTTTGTTATCTTTATTTCGCTAATTATATTGTTTTTTATTCATCTTGTAATAGAGGAAATGTTAAGTTAATTATAACAAATCTTTGAAAAAATTTAGTTGGTTAACGGTCAATTTGATGCTTAATGTGTTTGTATTTCAAATTATTTGTGATGGATCGAATAATTCATTTAAATATAATTTTATATTGTTATTTGAACATATTTATATGTCGATGCATGTTTAATTATATTAAATTTGAAGTATTATTATCATAATAAAGTCCTAACAATATGTTGGACACATTTCACCAAACATTTTATAGTTGGAATTTGAGATAATTGGTAAGAGTCAAAAAGATTTTTACACTTGAGCATTTGAGTTGTGAATATTTTAAACCATGCATGAGTTATTTAATTAATTTTTTTAATTTTATATATTTGCAACAACATATAATATTTGTATAGTTGGCAACATATTTAGATATTGAATGGTAATATTTTAATTTACATACTTTCTTATTTATCCTAATAATATATGTTGATATTATAAGTAATAATATGGTTGATATGTGTATTTAATAGTACAACCTTTTTGATGATATGTCATGATGATTTAAAAGCTGAGTTTATGTTCATGCATTTTGTATATTTAAAAGTAATATATTTATCAAATAATGTGGTTTATAATCAAAAAATTAAATTTCTCACATGATTTTGTGATAACCTCATTTTTAACTAAAGTGTTTGTTAGTTTACATAATTTTATCATTCTTTTTGGTAATATTTATAAAATTATGCCCCCAATGTTGAGTAAGACCACAATTAATGAAGTAATTTAAAATTTAATAGCAATCAACTTACTAAATATTGACAAAAATAACAATAGGAAGATTAATTTTCATCCATAAAACTTAAGGGTCAATAGAATGCTTATCATTGGAGATCATAAATTTTTATAATAACAATTTTTAGTGTAGAAGAGTCTATTAAAAAAGAGTAATTAGCACAATGGAAAATAACATTTATTCATATGTAATTTGTTTTTTGAAAAATAATTTAGTTAGAATGAATATATATGAACTATCTATGCAATAGAAAAATGTTTATGGTAATTTTACAATTATAGTTTTAACCATATTGAACTTTCTAATTTATAAAAATATCTTTTCATTTTTTATTTAAATTAAGTATTTATGTTTCATATATAATTTTTTTATATAAGTTCACCAATACATAATCTATAATAAAGATCATTTAATAAAAATAAAAGTCATGATGATAACCATCTAACAAACATAAACATCATAAAAAATACACATTTAAATTCACTAACATCATCTAATTAATTATATATACCTCTAGCACATATAAACGTCATTAATTAGCTAACACAAAAATCTAGTAATCTAACAGGGAATCACCATTGTGATCACATCTAAAAAAACAAAATAATTTTCTAACATCATCATCACACACATCTAGCAAGCATCATTTAACATAAACATTTATCAAGCACATTTAACAAACATATATAACATGGCCTAACAATATACACATCAACATCAGCATATAAATTAAGTACATCAAAATGAAAAGAAAAAATGCACCATATATATATATATATATATATATATCATGAAAAAGTCAAATAATTATTATAACATATCTGGTCCAACCAATGGAATAATCTGCATATCTACAATAGTAGTGGATGCTTGGTTTGTAGTAGAAGATGATGGATGGTTAGAAGGAAGTGCTTGGTCGATTACTTGACCAGAAGTAAGCAACAAGGGAATAGGTATTGATTCCTGCTCATCTAGGTAAAGTGAAAGAGGAGGATGAGGAATAGGTCCTTCCTGCTCATCTAGGCAAGGTGAAAGAGGAGGAGGAGGAATATGTGCTACCTGCTCATGATGTGGGTGAGGTGAAGGAGGAGGAGGAGGATGTGGAGGATGTGGAGAAGTGTAACGAACCTTGTCGTTACGACCACAAGTCTTTAACAGGTGCAATTTTTTATTTTTTATTTTTTCTTGTTTTTAAAAGTGTGTGCGTGCGTGTAAAAAGGAACAGACACACTTGACTCTACGTCGCCACCCGACGACTAACAAGATGCAACCACGATGATCACAACAAGTAACTTCAATAACTAAATGACATACTGTGTTACGTACAGTACGAACACAGATGGAAGAATCCATAGTAGTAGATTTTACTATTTCTGCACAGGAAAACATGGCGTTTAATCTTAGTTCTCTGCTCCAGAGAGAGAGAATGTCAGATAGGCTCCTGGCCGACTGCTCAGGAAGAAACTAGTAACCCGACGATGAACATGACACAAGCAAGACAAACACCACAAGATGACATACGATGTACAACAAGCAACTGTATGCATTAACGACGATCACTCAGAAATAAGTCAAACTGACTACCCATCCATCCTACCCTACAATGGTTAGGACCTCCAAGACACATAAGCAAAGCTCAAGCCTAGGTTCCCATTGATTTTAACGATTTAAGGTCTCAGGTCTAGCAACTGTTCTGAGCAACATGGAGGTGTCTACATCCCACCCGACTCACACTAGAGAAAACTGACTAACCAATCAACCACCATCAAGGACGATCGCTGCATGATAAAGTTCTATAAATCAACACACATTATATGAATTCCACGGTGCAATAGAACCTGATTACGAATTCCATCAAGACACGACATAAGTGCGAGTGAAATGAAAACAAATTTATTTAACTCAAGAGGCAAGGGTAGTCATCTACTTTACTTCTAGGTGCAGAGTTAAACATTCATTGGTTCTACTATAGATAACATTTCTAGATGAAGTGACGAGGCACATGTCCGTCATACCTATCATTATGCCCAAAAATAATCTACTATGACTAATCAATCCACTGCGCAAATATAATTTAGCAAGAGAATCATATATGAAGATAAACAAGAAACACGAGAGTATGCTACCACCTCTGAATTGATATAGTCTATTCTAATCATGATTAGTACTTGTAAATATATTCTAATAAAACACCGACGGACTACAATACGACTACAATACATGGCAATTATGATTAGAATAATCATAATAATCTTGTAAATACATGGCAAATATGATTAGAATACATGGCAATTAGAATACATGGCAATTATGATTAGAATGTAAATCTTGGCAATGTAAATTATTAGAATACATGGCAATACATGGAAATTATGATTAGAATGTAAATCTTGTAAATCATGATTAAAATAATCTATTCTAATCATTTTTCTCAAGGCAATTATAAATAAAACACCGACGGACTACAATACGACTACAATACATGGCAATTATGATTAGAATAATCATAATAATCTTGTAAATACATGGCAATTATGATTAGAATATATGGCAATTAGAATACATGGCAATTATGATTAGAATGTAAATCTTGGCAATGTAAATGATTAGAATACATGGCAATACATGGCAATTATGATTAGAATGTAAATCTTGTAAATCATGATTAGAATAATCTATTCTAATCATTTTTCTCAAGGCAATTATAAATAAAACACCGACGGACTACAATACGACTACAATACATTAACCATACACCACAACTAATTTAAACTAATTTAACAATGCTATAATGAACACGACCATGCTAATTTAACCATGCTAATTTAAATTAATTTAACAATGCGATAATGAATACACAGTCTTCACATAATGATCATTCTGAATTTAATGTTTGCATGTAGAGTTGAATAACATATTAGACAACACCTAGATTAAACAATGCTGAGCTAAACTGACGGAAATAAATCTACACTGACAGGATTACATTTAAAACTAACAGAATCAATTCAAATCTGGCAAATTTAATTACAACCGAATCCTTGGCAGCATACCCTGAGTGAAGGGAATCCCACGTTGGGTTAATAGCTATCTCCTCGCAGATAGCCGAGCACCGTAGGCGATGGAATTGAATTATGGGCATAAACTAAATGTCTGGGAGGAGGTAAAAACCCAGGGAAATTTGAGGAGACAGATTGACAAAAAAACAATAATTATGGGGATACGAATTACCAAAAAAAATGCAGAGAAATCTGGGGAATGATTTTCCAAGAACACAGAAAATCTGAGGGAACGATTTCCAAAAACATAGATAAAGGTGGGGAGCGAATGCCAAACACAGAGAACATGAGGTGCCATTCATTGAGTAAATAATTTAGTGAGATAGTTGGTAAGAGCATCCAAGTCGTTGGGCAGATTGCATGTTGAGGTAATGGTCAAAACAAAAACTCAGAGACATATTCAAATTGATGATGCACCACTTGGTGGCTGGGCGAATTGCATGCTGAGATAAGGGTTATAATATTCCAATTCAGTAGGTGGAATTTCAAGCAGTGCCCAGGTAAAATCGCAGCTATCGACGTAGAGGAAAATCAAACACAGTCAATTGTTTTAAAAAAAATTGAGGGCCATCAACACACAGTCATAGTTTGTGGCAAACATTACACCAGTCTGGAGGCAAGGATGTGGGTCTTCTTCCCCAAACGCACAAAAAAAATTCAGCGCATATACAGAGACTTAGTAACCTCAACGCAGAGATTAGATTGGGTAAGGTGCAGGGGTTCTGATATCGTTTCAAAAACAAACTTAACACTGAAGGTGCAACGATTTTATTATTTCCTCTTTTTTATAAAAATTTAACATTGGAAGTCTAGGGATTCTAATAGTTATTCAAATAAAAATTTAACGATTGGAACCGCAAGGATTCTAATATTCATTTTGAAATAAAAATCAACTGAAAATGCAGGGATTCGAATATGTGTTTCAAGTAACGAATTTAAACTAAAGGTGCGGGGATTTTATTATTCATTTTTTTTTATAACAATTTAACATGGGATGTGCAGTAATTCTAATAGTGATTCAATAAAAAAAAAATTAAAGATTGACTCCGCAAGGATTCTATCATTCGTTTGAAATAAAAATCAAAACTGAAAATGCAGGGATTCAAATATTCGTTTCAAAATATCAAATTAGAATATGAAGACATAGGGAGTCAAGGTTAAACTTATCAGTTGCCAAAACGAATCTCAGAACAGAATTACAAAAACGACATGCCCATGCATCTAAATAAAAATGCCCACAGTCAAATGAAAAATTTCAGAACAATAATTAGTAAGAATTTACACAGTCCCGCACAAGAAATAAAAATTTACATAGTCCAGAACGATGAATAAATAATTTTCACAGTCCAAAACAATAATAATAAAAATTTACCCAGTCAAGAATGACATTCGCATGCGAGAAATTAGATTCACAAAGCCCTTAAACCACAACGCAACCCTGTAAATGCTACCATGCATGCTGTAACATCCCACTCTGGCGCACTTAGAAAACTTATTCTTTGAGGACACTTGCTCGCAAGTGATCTGGATTTTTATGATGATAAAACATTTATCCTTGATGATGATGCGTTATGATAGATGACATGATGTTTTACTTATTTGACATAAACAGGTGCTATTGACTCAGTTTTATTGAGTGTGCAGGGTTTTTTACCTGGAGGATGCAGAGGCATCGACGAAACCCTTGGACTCCGGACTGAGCCAGGGAGTGTGTTATTGAGTTGATTTATTTACCATGATATTTTATTGATTTGATGATATGTTGTTGACATGTTCTGACATGATGGTTGATGATGCAGGCTGATGATAGCTTGCTGACCAGATTCACATATGGAGTAAAGGGGCCACACATAATTTCCAGAGAGGTTGAGGGAGAGGTGTGGACAACAGCCCTGCCACAACTTACTAGCACTCCTGCTGTGGCTCGAACTGTAGGTTAACAATTACCTAGTTCGAAAGGATCCACGATGTCATGGGGGCAGACTGCAATAGTCGCTCACGATCATTCTAAGGGGCAGGCAATAAGGTGGGGGCCTTATTCCATAGAGCCCTTAGTCTCCCACAAGTTCACCTGGCGGAGTGTTGACTCCAAGGGTTATAGATGTCTACCAATCAGTCAAGTTAGCGAGTGACACCCTTGGAGCACATGGTGCATCCTGAAGGGCACGTCGCACAACAGAAACAAACGAGGCAAGGAGCACCCTTGGAGCACATAGTGTGTCCTGAAGGGCACATCATACTGATGATGATGATGAGACAACCCTAAATGACCCTAAGACCTTAACTCTTGAAGAAATTCTTAAAACGACTCCCCTAATTAATTGTCGCCCAATTCAAATCTAAACCTAAATTTAAAACATCTCTAAAATAAAATTTTGTTTAGCTTTAAGAAAAAGACCCTACTAAAATAAACATAAGGACGTAATCTAAAACCCTCCTAAGTAATAGTTGAGGTCTTCTTAAATTTAGGGGGGGTAAAGTGAAGAGAGGGATAATTTAATTAAAATCTGTGGTTTTAAGTGTAAAAAGGAATAAAAATTAATTAACGTGGGAGAGTATAAAAGTTATGAATTTAAAAATAAAATGAAAAGATTAATTAGTGCATTTATCTTTTGGTTTAAAAAAAAAGAAGGGGAAGGAATAAATAATAGAAATAGGAAAACTAGTAATAAAGGAAACGTAGTAAAGGAAAGTAGGGGACATAGGGTAAAAAGCAAAAAGGAATCAGCAATTAAAGAACTTTCTAAAATGAACTAAATTTAGCAACTTCATTATAGGGAAAGTTATTAAAAGCATGTAAGGGGATCTAAAAACACCTAGGAGTAATTTTAGGAGCGACTCTAGGTGGGTGAGGGAAATGAGTCTTTTAATAAATTTAAAGAAAATAATTTTGGAGAAACGTGGGGGATGAATGACACTTGGACGACAAAGAATTTTTAGGGGATTTTCTTTAAAACTTAAATTAATAGGGATTTAGGAAAGTAGGTGGGTCTCCAATTTGATAAAGGAAAGGGGAATATGAGGAAGAAGGGAGGAATAGTTAGCGTAACGTTACGCTGCCGGATTGTGACTTGACTGATTGCTTGTGAGGAGTTGGGATTTTCTTAGCTCAGATTGGAGTGGTAGCTCAGCCTTGCGAGGTGAGATGAGAAGTTAGACTTATCGTTTGGATCTTGTGTGGTCCCTTTGCGGCTCGGAGGGCTAAGGGGGAAGCAGAGTACCCTTAGTGTTTGGCTGGGAGGTACCGGTGAGGTTTCTATGGTCGGCAAGTGGGAGTAGCCTGGAGCGCGGACGACACACGAGGACAACGTTGAGGCAACAGTATGGTTTGTTTTTAAATTGGTAGAATAGGATGAATTATGGTATATGGTGATATCAAATTATTGGTTGTGATTGGATTTAAATGCTGTCATACTTTTCTACTCGGTGATTATAAGCGTAGCTGCTGCAATTGCTATTTTTCTTATTACTTAAAAAATTTCTCGTGATAAGTATGATGGGAAACCTTGTACAGATTTATACTCTATGGGTTTTGGGGAATAGATTGCAAATAATAGCTATTGAGAAACCTCTTAGAATGAAGTTGGTTACTGATGTTAAATGCCTCTGAAAACAAGGTTCTTTTTCTATTCATTAGAAAAAAAAAGAGAGAACAAAAACTATGATCTCACTCTGCCCCCTTGCGTTAACCATGTGTATGATGTGTATTTAGTTTCTCTGCGCTAGCTCAGCATTGGTAGTCTGTCATGTAAATTGTTCCTTTTCCTCTGCTATGCTTGACTCGCATAAAGGAAGTTGCTTGCCAAATCGTTCCCTGAGGTTATCATCGGATTGTTAGCTAATTTACCCATCTGAAATGGAAGTCAGGTTAAAGATTTCGTGTCTAAAATGTAATGAGGGTTCGATCTGTCTGTACTGTATTTTTGCTGAGAGAGTATGCCACGCAAATTTTTATACACAAATTTTCTGATTGCAGGAATGCAAGAAGTGTAAGTGATGAATCTGAGGGTTAGAGTTGTAATAGATGGTAGGAAACTCTTTTTATTACAGTTGGGTCGGTTCCTTGAAGCCGTGCTTGCCTAGTATCCATGGCACTAACTTCATTTCCTTGCGCCCCTGCTACCGGTGTGAGACCCACCCCCCTTTTTACCCTAGCGAATCATGTCCGACCTGTAGTTCCTTCGCAACCGCATGTTATTTCTTGCTAAGTCCTTACCTCTGCACATTGTGATGTGTGGCATTCTGTAGACGCTAGAATCACCTTCCCTAGGTGCACTGCAATCTATTTCCTCGCCTTGTGTGACCCTCTAAACCGGTGATGTTGGATGTGCTCAGTCTGCGTTGATCCCGTAACCAGGGCATTCAATGCTCTGTGGTGGTCACTCACTGGATGATTAAGGCCCTAAAAGGAATGAATCACCTATCCTTTTCCTCGGCTATCCAACACAATCGAAGTCTCAACCATCCCGCGAATGTTACTGCGTGAATTCCTGCCTTCACTATTGCCTGTGTATAGCGTTCGCGTGTCCCTTGATGACGGCCAGGAACCCTTGAGTCATGCTGTTCTCTTCATCCAGAATTCTCACGTGTTTGGCCTGGTGATAGAAGCTAACGGTTGGGGAGTTGGCAGCGGACCCCTTCCGTTGTTTTTGACTGTTTTTTATTTATTGTACCCACCTTAAAAGATGCTGACAGTGTTAGGTAACTTCTATTTCATTGGGTTCGTAAGAAAAAATGCTATGCTGACAGTTACGAAATTTGACCCCGGTCTCTTCTGTTACAGCCACTGATTCATTCGCCTATAGATTTCCAGATCTTTATTTGAGGAACAACTTTTGGAATGTCTCCTGAAGAACAATAAAGCACCTTGATTTTAATGATAGATTATTAGAATATTTAATGATTGTTAATTGGGGGCAATAATGATTACAATGACTTAACTAGAATGATTATTAGAATGTTAAAATGATTAACGAGAACAATAAATTATATAATGATAGTTTAAAGTGTTAAGTTATATTGATTATTAAATCAGAGAAGTAATGATTACCATGTTTCTTAAATCTGAGTGATTAGTTAGAATGTTACTTTACAATGATCAATGAGAACAAGAAGTCTAAAATGATTATTTAGAGTGTCCCCATTTGGTTATCTATTGCAGTTATTATCGTAAGGTTAAGACAATCATTAAAGCGAATTGTGACTGTTATCGTGATGTGTAAGGGTAGGTTGACTACAATATAATATCATGGTAATACTTAAGTTAAGACCCCTGTTTTCGATTGTCCTCTCATTTAAAATAACAGAATGTAATGTTTACATTATATATAAGTATTGCTAAGGTTATTAAAACGTGGTAATAACATGGTTATTGTTATTTATTTGCAACTACTGTTATAAATTTTATGGTCATTGATGATGTCTAAACTTAAGGTCCTCGAACTGTGTATTTTAATTTAGTGCGAATTAGTAAAAAGGGAATTTGTTGAATTGAGATAATGATGGATGTGTTACTGTCTTGATTATTTCTTAAACTGCTTTAATAATGGTCAATGTCTTGTAATATGGTTCCTATTATTGCAAAGTTATGGTAATTTAAAAAGAAATGTTGTTGTCGTTTATGGTAATGATATCGTAGATTTACTTGTTAGTGGTAAAACATATATAGTGAAATGTCCTTGATTTAAGAACGATAAATCATCATGAGTTAGTAGATGGGGAGTGCATTCAATTAACGTTACTTTATTTTAAGGTGGGACTTGGTATCTTGTCGACTAACTATTAAACAAAGTGATTGATATGTGCTCGATGCCATTGGAGTCATAGGTAATACTGAGTCTTAACCATTGGGTGGTTATTGTCAAGGTCCTTCGGTCTTGCTCCTTCCGTCGTGGTCATGATTCTTCCTTATTTATTATGGTACTTGGTTGGAGTCATTTCTTTTGCTTGGTCAGTTTTACTTTTGTCGTGGATCATCGTAATTTTCAAATTTTTCCAAATATTTCGGTGTGTGTGATTTTTCCTGTGTAAATAATCTAGTGCCGTATCAAGAGTCTCAGTCCCTTTAAAGGCAGGGTTTCCACTCTTGCGACACACCTGACAGAGATTACTAGTTTCTGCCTGAGCAGTCGGCCAGGAGCCTATCTGACCTTCTCTCTCTCCGGACCAGAGAACTAAGATTAAACGCCCTGCTTTCCTGTGCAAAAAAAGTAAGATCTACTACTATGGATTTCTCCCCCTGTGTTAGTATTGTGCATAACCCAGTGTGTCGTTAATGTTTTCATTGTGCGCCTTATGTCTACGGTCGTAGACATTGATTGATGTTGGTAGATTTAGCATTTACAGTGTTGGTTTTGATTGTGTTAGGCGGGATGTAGACACCTCCATGTTCCTCAGAACAGTCGCTAGCCCTAAGACCTTAAATGGTTTAAATCGATGGGAACCTAGGCTTGAGCATTGCTTATGTGTCTTGGAGGTCCTAACCATTGCAGGGTAGGATGGATGGGTAGTCAGTTTGACTTATTTCAATGTGATCGTCATTGATGCATGCAGTTTCCTGTTGTACGTCATATGTCATATTGATGTGTTCGTCTTTCTTGCGTCTTGCTGGTTGTCGGGTGGCGACGTAGAGTCAAGTGTGTTTGTTCCTTCTTACACACGCACACAC
>SNQJ01S0015478.1:167347-188046 GCA_010110895.2 Picea sitchensis | reverse complement strand
AACTTCCAATAAAATAGTGTTATAGTCCAACAAATACATATGTTAAAAAGAAACACCTTCTTCATGTCTCTTATTATGCAAAACTATGATACAAATTATGTAATAAATAAAGTTATTAAGTAGTGGAACATGTGGTGTTAGTGTTTTGTATTTATCGTTAAGTAGCTCAAAATTTAGACACTTTGTAGACGAAGCTCTAAAATATCTTCAAGGTTATTGATCTAGATGCGTAGTGTGCATTTCAATATGAGTTTCTCCTTGGAAAATTTTAACATTAACATCAAGTCCTTTTATTACGTGGCTTATCTATGTTAAGGTCCTAACCCGCACATAGGTAGATCAATGTATTTGGATGTAATAAAGGTCAATATTAATAAGGCCTTTCAATAAAATAGAATAAGGCGGATGTAACAAGACCTAATAGAAGCTTCCACTTCTAGAAGGATCTTCCTCTAGATGCTTCTCTTAATAGACATATTTAGTATAAATAAGGGTCGAGGGTATGAAAACCCTAGCTTGGATATTATTGAAACAGAGCGTTGCTCGATTGGAGGTTGCCCCCTCGAAGAGGCCTGTGAACATTGCTTTTTGAATCAAAGTGCTATTTCTATTGTTGTTCTTATATCATTTATGTGTTATTGTGAAGATTATGCTGGATATTTTACTGTTATTCTGCCATTTCTAGAATTTTATTTATGTTCTACATATTTTATATATCTGGTATCTTGCAAGTGGTATCAGAGCACTTTCCTTGGCAGAAATTGTGGGTATTTTTTTTTCAAGGTAGAGACGTATTCCGACGTCTTTAAGCCACAGAGATCTATCGTTACGCGCATAAACCCGTAAAAAATTGTGGGTATTTTTTTCAAGGTAGAGACGCATTCACGCCTTTAAGCCACAGATCTATCGCTACGCATAAAACCCGTAGGGTTGAGGGATTCAAGGCTACGCGTGAAACAAGTGTCTTAAGCTAATAATCGTTGTCCACCCTTGTTCCATGTTGTTTCCCTTCATTGGTAGCGACGTATTGCAACACCGCATGGATCGGCCTAGATTGGCTCCCTTTAGATAAACCCATTCGCCATCTGCTATAGTGTCACCGAACAACACTCAGGAAGATACATCTAAAATTCGGTAGTCTTTTAAAATGCATCTATATGTACAAGGACTATCCTTAGTTAGTGCCCTAAGATATTGGGCTTCCAGTACTACCGCTGGACCACACCATATCGTATAGAGATATATCGCTGTGGCAAACTCCTTGTCGTGAACCCTGAATACTCAACCCTTGGGGAATATAAACAAATTAAACCGGTGAGATCTATTGTCGTGCATCTGTGTTTGGGTTTCCAAGTAAGTACACATTTCTTTTGGTTAAGAATTTGGGGATTCCAAAAATGAAACATTCTTCGCACTTTAGGCAACCTCTGCCGCTGTAAAAACGAAGTCCGGAACAGCCACCATTATTTGAGACCTATTCCATTAGATTCATCTCTTTCCCTATCACATCCATCCATATCATTTTTCTCCAAAAATACCCCTACCACTCCCTTCTTTTCGGGGCTCACTCCATTCTCATGGCCCATACCTTAGCCAAGAAATGGAGTCTCGCTTCAACACCTTGTAATCTGGTTTCCTCGAGACCCAAAAAAAGAAGTGCAACAACTCAGTTGCACTATTGCCTCTCGCGGATACATCCATCAATACCACCAGTGAATGTACAGATCCGTAGAATGCAATGTGCGGGCCCAATGGCGAAGTCAAACACTTAATCACCACCTGCCTTGAATCGTTTTGCATCACCGCACTCCAAACTCAAGATCCCTACCGATGACTTTTCCTGATGCACATACAAAGATCGAAGGTGAAACTTCTTCCCATTCCTTTTCTCAGCTCCATAACTTTCAAAGGGATATACGCCTTTCGTGGGTGGATGAAACCAAATTTGATGGTCTGATCCCACTGGTTGGGTCACCCAATGGAACATTATTTCTCTCTCACAACATTACAGATGATCGACTCTGGCCAATTCCGGTATGGTGTTCTCCATTCAGATCAAGAACATTGGCAATGGTGGTAATGGAGAAAACTTCCTCATTGGAGCAAAATATTGCTTGCACCCAATTTGTGACTGAAGCTTATGAACACTTTGACACCGACACCAAATCCATTTAATATTCCACGGACAAAATTCCATAATCAAATGAGACTTATAGTCGTGATTTGAGTTCGCTTTTGAACGAGGGCATGACTGATGCTTTTAGAGAGTATTTTATCGGCTCCTATGGGAGGAGATTCCTAGCTCATGTCCCTGTATTTCTACCCCACAACTTGTGGGAGGCTACTAAAAATGCTAAATAAGCACAACAAATTGATTCCTCTCAAACCCGTAGTTTCCTTCCTTTATCCCTCGCCTCAAACCAGTAAACCCCACTACCCACTCCGCTTCCATTAAAGATCCAAAAAATTGACCAGTGATGAAATGGTTGAACAAACCTAGCACAATTTCTGACAATTGTGATGACAAATATTTCCCAAAGCACAAATGTAAGGAACAAAAATCTTTTATGGCCATCTCTGTGGATATTATGGAAGAGGATGTTAAAACTCCCATTGTGTCTGAGTCACCAAAAATCACCGACATAAACCCTCCATCCGACTCTCCCGAAATGGAACCGATCATTTTCAATGTTTCACCGGATTCTCTCGCCTCCAAAACCTCAAGGTTAATCAGTTACTCAAGCAATCAGCAATAATACTGTTGATAGTGGAAGTACTCCATTAATTTTATTCATCAATCGCATTGCCTAAGAAACCATCATACATCCATGTTGTCAACAATTTCCAAATCATGATTGCCAACGGTTCTATGAAAATGTGGTGGGCGTCATGGAAATGTGTGTGTCTTCAAATCTGTGACTACCACCTAAATCCCATATGTTTGCTATTGACATGGGCTGGCTAGACATTGTGTTGGGTGTAGACCGGCTAAGGACTTTGGGTCCCATTCTCATGGATTTTCAGAACTTAACCATGCACTTTGATCAAGGAGGCCACCAATATAAATTCCAAGGCATCACCGCCGGTTCACCCGAGGTAATCAATTCTCATCGCATTGAAAAATCACCAAAAAAAGGTCATTTTCGTGTCATTGCCCAACTCCACGCCTATACAAGCTTTTCAATGAGACACCCCCAAGGCCCCAAGACTTCCAAGCCCTCCTTTCTCAACACATCATCATCAAACGGTATTTTCCACTCCCTGACTCTCCTTTCCCTGACTTGTCTGCGATCATTCCATTCCCTTGTCCCAGGAAACCTTCCCCCAAATATACGTCCGGCCCATATCGACACCTTTGCACAAAAATGAAATTGAAAATGGTCCAAGAACTCCTTACCGCCGACGCCATCCGTCCTTGTACGAGTCCTTACTCCTCTCTCGGTCGCCATGGTAATCAAGAAAGAAGGTTCTTGAGAATGTGTCCTGACTGCGGTTTCAAATAAATCCAATCCATCAGCGACAAATTATCATTCCTGCCATTGATGACCTCCTCGATGAAATGAGTGGCTTCAATTCTTTTACTAAACTTGATCTTCGCCGGGCTATCACCAAATATGTGTATGAAAGAGGCCGCATAAGATATCCTTTCTCGCGACCTATGAGGGCTACACGCGAGTTTTGGTCATGCCCCTTGTTTGTGTAACTTCCACCTTCCGAAACTTCATGAACCATGTCTTCCACCCTTTTCTCCTCATTATTTGTCTTAGTTTTCTTTGATGATATCTCATCTATAGAAAAAACTCCGGATAGACCATCTTACTCATGTGGATCAAGTTCTTTGCCTACTCTCCTAGCACCAATTTTTCCTGAAACAATACAAATGTTCTTTGTTTCAAGTAGAATACTTGGGTCATCTGTGGGAAAGGATGGCGCTGTGGTGGACCCTAAAAGATTGGAAGGCGCAAGACCGGACGCACTCCAAATATTCTCAAAAGCTTATCATTTTTTGGGCCTCACGTGGTATTATCACAAGTTCGTTAAGAATCCACTGAAGATTACAGACCTTCACGCTTCCCGTGCTAAGAACTCTTTCACTTGGACTCCAGAGCTGCCTGCTTTTCAAACCTTGAAGACAGCCATGCGCACCACTCCGGTTCTAGCCCTCTCCTCGACTTCACAAAGACCTTTGTGTTGGAATGTGATTGTGGAAAGGAATCTACATGTTCCTTATGCAAGAGGGTCAATTTCGCTCCACTCAGCAAGAATTAACCGAAGGAATCAGAAACCCAAGCAGGAAAAAGAAATGTTGGCGATTTCCGTGAGTCGCTGAGTTGTAGATTCTTATCTCTTTGGGGCAATGTTTCCAAACAGACCGCCATCAAAGCCCGGGTACTTTCTCTCGAAAACGATTCTCTCCTGGGGAATAAAATGTGTGACTAAGATTTTTGGATATGGTTATGAGATCATTTGCAAGAAGGGTAAAGACAATGTCATGGCGAATGAACTGTTCCGGAAATATGAAGACAAAGGATCCCTTTTTTCTCTTCCTTCATTAAAATTCATCGTCAAGCTATGCGCCTGTGAAGGCTTTCAAGATCCCAAAAGTTCAGATCTGATCCAAAAATCCCAAACAAGGCCTGCCCTATAGGGTACCTCGCTCCAGATGAGCTTCATACAAAGGTCGCTTTGTATTTAAGTAGTAAACAATCCAAGCCTTCAACCATCGGCGATTTTCATACACCATAGCTGGGCACTGTGGTTCACAAACATATGACCGAGTCAAACGCTTCTTTTTTCCTCGATGGTATGAAACAGACATCCGTAGTTTGTCGCTGAATGTGAGGTGTGTCAATTCCACAAGGGAGAAACAAATTAAATCTCCAGGCAACCTCCAACCGCTTCTAATTCCCCCTGCCATTTGGAAGGATATCTCATGGACTTTATTACAAAGCACCAAATCAGGAATAAAACCGGCCATAATGGTGGTGGTGGATCTCCTTCCAAGTATGCTCATTTTTGGCGCTCTTCACCACCCATTTCTATCGTGATCCACGGTGGTCTCAAATTACCTCCACTGTGTCTTCAAGCTTCATGGCATGCCAGACTCTCATTGTTTCCGATCGAGACCCAAATTTCACAAGCAATTTTTGGTAAGAACTGCTCAAGATACATACCCACAATTTAATTCTACCAAATTTTACTTCCATCCCCTGACGGATGGTCAAACGGAAGTTAATAACAAGTGTTTGGAACATATCCGAGGTGTTTGTCAAAAACAACACCGGCCTAATGGTTACCCTCGTCAATGGTGGCGTAATACATACCATACAATTTAGACAGACTCCCTTTGAAGTTGTATATGGACGTAAGCCACCTCGCCTTCATACTCTACTGGTAACTCGAAGTCCAGTAAATAAGGACTACAAATACTACAACTGAGAGATATCCTTCAGTAATTGAAAGAGAACTTGTCAATAGAATGAAGTAAAGTGACCAAGGTGCCTCAACATCAATTTGCAAAAGGGGATCAGTGTTTCCAGACCGCAGAACCATATAAGCAACTTCCCCTCAAGGCCTTCCAGTATCGGGTTAGCACCTGAAATTTTTATGTCCCTACTTAGTTCTGCCAAGTGACAAGTCGACATCGCTTAGCTCTACCTACTAATCGGGGTTACATCCTATTTTTCATGTTTCATGCTTGAAGAAGGTGATTGGAACTAAAGCAATTCAAACTGAACCTTCCAGAAAGGTTGAAGAAGGGATCCATTTGGCTACTGTAGCGCTTTGGACCACATGAGCACGTGACATGTAGAACCATCAAGGAAGCTAGTACAAAGGAAAGATATGACTCTAGATACTTAGGAACCAGCTACCATCCTGCAGCAGCTTCCACATCTCAAGCCTTGAGGGCAAGAATTGTTTTTAAGGGGGTTGACATGTTAAGGTCCTAACCCGCATAGGTAGATAAATGTATTCTGATGTATTAAAGGTCAATATTAATAAGGCCTTCAATAAAATAGAATAAGGTGGATGTAACAAGACCTAATAGAAGCTCCCACTTATAGAAATATCTTCCAGATGTTTCTCACAGACATACTTCTAGGTATAATGTTACTGCAGCTGGGTGAAAACCCTAGGCTTCGAGATTATTGCACAGAGCTGTTCATCGGAGGTTTTCCTGAAGAGGCCCTCGTGAACATTGCTTTCCTAATCAAAGTGTTATTTCTATTGTTGTCTATATCATTTATGTGTTATTGTGAAGATTATACGATATTATATTGTTATTCCTTCCATTTCTAGCATTTGTATTTCTATTCCCAGACATTTTATATTCCGCATCTGTAATCTCCCTCTGCTAAAAGTTTCATGTGTACACCCTTGATCCAAGTGTTCATATTGAATTTTTTTAGGAAAATTATATTTATGTTGGGGTCACTTTAGCTAAAACCCAATTGATGTTTCATATATTGTAAGAAAATATTATTAGAAATTTATATTTTTTGAAAGCATGTCATTCAAATATATGATGTTAGAATGAAATATTATAACATTATGATATAGAAACCAAGATATCAAGAAGCGGAGAATAATAAATAGCATAGAATAGTCAGTGGATCATCATAATAGTAGAATATAATATTAAAATAAAGAGACATAGTCAAAGTGAAATACCTCATTTTGTATTCAATGCTCTATAAAAGAAGAAGGCTACACTATAAAGCATGCTGAATATCATTAAATTCATATCTCATTTTGTATAAAATGGTGTTAAAGCAGTTTGCTCCTAGATTCCATAGTTTCCCCAGGAATTTGTTCCCTTCTTCTTCAAGCTTCCATACCTTCCCCTTCTAGAAGAATGAACCATGGAAAGTGTAGAAGATTTTTCTTTGAGGGCATTGATAGGATATTTTTATCGCCTAAAACCATAGATCTCTACTTTTGTAGAATGGATCGGTGCTTCTTTGGTCACCCATAGCCTAAGGTGAGATATGGATCATGAAATTGTAGAGGGTTGTTTTCTCATTTATATTTGACAAACTGATGGATAAGGAGGTGGTTTTCTCTAGAGGTCGTTGTAGCTATGGAACTCCAATGTTAGTTCTAAAGCCTCAACCTATGCCTTTTGATTTGAATAGTGAAAATAATGATAAGGTACTCCTTCAAGTCTATCTCATTGCATTGTTGTTGCATATGTGGGATTAAATAAATATGGAAATGGTGGGTGATCAATTGGGATCCTTTTGAGTAGAATATATAAAAAAACTTGACAAGAATGAAACCCTAAGGATCATGTTCTTAACAACTATTACTAATTTCTTGCTAGATGAGATGGTCTTTGAATGGGAGATCAAATCTTTGTTCAAGTTTTAGATTACAATATCTTGTCCTTTAGATGTTCATATGCTACGTGCATGGGAATCTATTTAGAGCCTTCCCATAAAATGATTTATCCTTGAAGAAATGAACAAATAAAGGAGGTGGAGCTAAGAAGGTTCATGCTATCATTTAATTGATCACTCCACCAAGGAGGTCAGGGGCTTCTATGGATTCTCCTATTTTCTCTAAGGGACTTACTAAGGAATCATCAAAGCAGAAGGAATGATGAGCTAAGATGAAGGTAGAGGGGGTTGATCTTGTTGTCATGGGAATCACAACATGGACACTTAACCCCGTGAAGAGAGAAGTGTTATAGGTGAATCCTCCTCCCATGACAAGTGTATTCCCTCTTGGTCTCTAGAATCCCAAGGCCAAGACATAAAAGTGCTTAACGTGGACACCCACATCCTTTAGGATCTTAATTGCTAATGATTAGAAGAGGAAGAAGAAAGTGTACATTTTAATGGCATTTTCTCCTCAAGAACTAAAGCTGAGCAACCTAGCTCCTTGATAGGTCTTGTAGTACAAACAAAGATACAACAAACTCCCCATTCTACCTGTGATTAGCTCAACATGCATTTGAGAGTAATTAGAGACAAGTTTATGTGAAGCAAACATAAACTTGAAAGAAACAAGCCATGTATGTATATTAAATGAGAACAAATGAAGAGTACTTACACTCCTCTGATGAAGGTGCAACAGCTTTTTCCACCTTGTCCAACCCCTTGCCTCAAGTAATCTAGACTCCATTATGCTTCAATGGTGCCTTCACCCTATGAGAGATCATAAGTTTGTATAATTCTCAATCTCCAATCCCCTTCCATGGAAAGCCCTCATTATATAGGATTTGGAGGCTTAACCACCATGGAGGTATCTCATCATATCCACTAAGAAAGGAATCTCTAAAATATTTAGGGAGAAAATTCTTGCTGATTTTAGGGAGAAAATATGTTTCAAGGATTTGAAGGAGGAAATGTTTCAACCATCCTTGGAGATCCTCCACCTTCCTAAAAAATAGATGTACTCAAATGAGGTGATTCTCACACCTAATTACTTTTCATAAATACACAATAATTCATGTGCACTATTCTCACACTTAATCAATTTTATTTCTCCACAGAATAATAATTCATGTGTACTGGTATTTTGGCCTTCATGTAATATATATCCCTCCTCCATATTGACTAGGGATTGTGACATAGGTTATTCCATGGTGCTAAGGTAAAGTGAGACACGATAAGGACACTTCTTTACTTACACTTAGGGCGAGGTACCTGTGCAAATTTCAAGGTGTACTGCATCGCCCCCCAAAGGTGTGAGGTCGGCGAATGAGGAATAAACACTTTACAAAATCTTTAAAGCAAGGGTGACTCCAAAGAACCTCGTAGAAGCTGTAAAAAACCATCAAAAAATGTTATGACATGTTTCAAACCAAGGCATGCATACCTATGCTTGAGGTATAAAAGACTTTCAAGGTATGGACACCATAAAATACACACTAATGGATCCAGACCATTGACTGAAGAGTATAGCCACCAAAGATGTACAATGTGGATCTATACTCTCCATGATGATGAACTAATAGTAGCCACTAAGAATACACAGTTGATCTACAAGACGACAAGACATATCCTACGTAATTCAATACAAAGTGGATCTATGTATAGTATATGTGTCAATTCTTCAAAAGAAACCTCGGTCAGCAACTCAAGTAAAAGGGTTATTCAGAGGAATGACTCAACCCAGGGTCTTCTACCAACTCTCGATGTAGTACAAATCTAACCACATGTGAATAGATGTCCCAATGTCAAACATGGCAGAAACCAATTGATTACCTTTACCGATGTAACTATTAACAAGTAAGCAGGGAAATCACCATTGATGTCAATGATTCCTATAAATTCTAGCACATTCCAGTGAATGTGAATATATGAGATGAAGTCAAACATCCAAGAAATCATCCCAATGTGTTCAATGGATAAACCTAATGTTGAGAGTGAGGAGGTCTTCCATTGAAGCATGTAGGTCCCAGTACCAATCAGTTTCTAAGTCTAGTTCCGATAGTTGAAGTCGACTAGTTGTGACTCGTCGGCGAGGGCCTTGATGTATCCCCATCAACGTAAACAAAACAGACACGTGTAGATGTAATTGATGGATCGTAGTCGAACATGGCATGACATTGCATGAAAACAAGATATTTTTGATGGCTAAATCTCGAGGAAAATACCTTGAACACCGAGGCATGACAATGAACTCCATTGTGGACCAAAACTCATAAGTAAATGGATACCTGCGGACTACGCTAAGACCCAGCGAGTAAGGAAACTCAAAGGATTGGTTCAAGTGTAGGTTCAATGATTGAAATACGCAGCATAAAATGTTATGTTCATGGCCACTCTAAGGTCACCAAGAATGTTCCCAAAAACTCGCCATTTTGCTTCCTTCCAATATTTTCCCATCCAGATGAGTACCTCTTTTAATTTAATCAGCTCGAGGAGGGTAACACATGCTCGATATATAACTCGCCTCTGCAGTCCCTCTTCCTTTGTTTAATGAACTAGAAGAAGTGAGGGTTCAGTCCCGTATGGGCCCTTAAATGTATGATTGCTTTAATGAGTCCATAGAAGGTAAGCTCGGTTGTTTTTCATATCTAGAGAGTCCGAAATGACTCTAAAGACTAATCTAATGTCGCCCTTTTTCATAACATTAGTCTCATGAGGCCAAAAAAGAGATTAATTATCACTCAAAAGATGCCCTTCAAACCTTTTAACGAAAGTGGGAAAGGAAGCAAGATCACCACAATCTTTTTAGGTTTAGAGAGTCTAAAAAAGAGATTAAAAGGAACTCCAGGGCTTTTGCATAACCCCTAATGCAAGTCTGAAAAGTGATAAAAGTATACTTGTTTACATTCTCACTTATTTACAAGAACGATAAAGAAAAAAAGACTAAGCTCAAGACTACCTGCTTGAAAGCTAGTGGCTTAACCTATAGAATGATCATCAAAGGCTGGAGACATGTCTCCCAAGCTTCAATTCATTCAATCGACTTTGAGGCTTGTCACTAATTTTGGTGTACTAGATGGAGAAAGGGATACTGTGTGGATGAAAAGAAGGTTCAACAAAGATTCAATTTAAAGACTCGACTCAGACATCTGCATGAGCATCTCACAAAAAGACTGAATTCTATTGTGAGAGGTGATTGTTTCATTTTTTAACGAGTTTGACACAGAAAAGTATGTCAAGGCTCCAGTTCAATCCCTAGATTTTGTTTCTCTTAATCAGCCGCTACAAAAGAAAAACTATGCTCATAACCTTGTTTTCGTTTAACGAGATTGCTGCCACGTAAACTAAACCATGCTCATGACCTCTGCTTCATTTTTAATCTAATTCCAATCGAGAAGAAAATCTATGCTCGTTGAATCTTCTTGATTATGACTTCCAATAGGATAATGCATTAGAAGGAATACATGTCAAGGGGATTAAAATCAACCATGGCTTCCAGAAGAGTTTCCTTTGATGGAATAAAAACACACTGGAAGGGATACATGTTGATGCCCTCGATAAGTGTAGAGAGATCAGCCTCCAGTATCCCTACAAAAGAGATGTTAACCAATGATCTAAGTCATCGAAATTCAAAGTCGTGGGAGATGGTGAAAATTTGACAACATCTGGAGGGAAGATAGGAAGGCCTTCCCCGATTTATTCACACGGGGGAAGAAAATATGATCAATGATGGTTATCATCCCAAGGTAGTTTTTCAATGCTGAGCATTTCCATGATAGATTTATCCAAGGGAAAAAATTGGGGAAATGTAGTCAATCACAAACAACAAGGAACTTAACCGTGATGGCATCTAGCAATCACTGAAAGTGCCAATGGATGCTGGTCATCCTGAGAGATTGAGACATTGACCACTGAGACGAGACACCTATATGACTTATTGACACGATTGAGAGAACTCACACTGACCATATAGATTCATGGTCTCCCACATGAATGTTGTTGGTAGCTGGGAGCCAGTCGGCTGTACAGTACCCAATCGACGACACCATAATTTTTCCTGATGAGGAACAGACACATCAAAAAGATCAACGTAATTGGCCAATCTTAGCAGCATAAACCAACTTCTTTCAAGTAACAGTTGTAATCAAGGGGAGCATCGACCACTTCGACATCAATGGTAACAGTTTTTTTTCCACCCAATTGGATGGGTAGGGCCTGTAAAAGCCCATGGGGATGAGAACCTCACCCATCAAATGCGCGTAACATCAAGGGGTATTTTTTTGAGTGTTGGTGATTTTAAAAATTTCCAACATGCTAAAGACATGACACAAGTAGAGGTCCCCTCATCCAAGATGGTTCGTGAATTTGCTGATTTCAACAACAACATCACACATGGAAAGCAAGCTGGTGGGCCACCCCTCCATGGAAAGCTTTCATTATATAGGATTTTGAGGCCTAACCACCATGGAGAGGATATCTCATCAAATCCACTAAGAAAGGGATCTCTAAGATATTTAGAGAAAATATCTCTTAAGTTGGATTTTAAGGAAATATTCTCAAGGATTTTAAGGAGGAAATGTTTCAACCACCCATGAGATCCTCCACCTCTTAAAAATGAAACCAAATGTGAGGTGGATTCTCACACCATTTTTCATGAATATAATAATTCACATGCACTTGGTTCTCACACTTAATCAATCTATTTTCCATGAATATTAATAATAATTCATGTGTACTTTGGTATTTTGGCTCATATATATATATATCCCTCCATATATTGGACTTTAGGGATTGTGACAGATTATTCCATGGTGTCAAGGTGCATGAGACACTTATATGAAACTTTACTTAATTTAGGGTGAGGTACCTAGGTGTGCAAATTTCATGTGTAACAAGAAGGGATCCAAAACCTAGAGGAGGTAAGACACACCTATGAAGAAATGGCATGGGAAAAGTATCGGTCTAAGGGTTTAGTTTCTCTGTCTAAGGAAGGGAATGTAGATCGTTCCATTCATATATTGATGGAACTATCTCATGTTGATTTAAAGGGTGTAGGAAAAAATAGGATCATAGTTGGACCACAAGGAGTAAGAAGCATGGTTTTGATCTAGAGAGATTAAAAGGTTCCCTCCAAAGTGGATGAGGGTTACGGTGATTTAGTGGTTGATATATCAACTAATGGTAGTAATGATATGAATTTATATAGGGAATACTTATTAGAGGTGTAGTCAAATGTGTGTTCAAATGGAAATGGGTATATGCTTAGTGCTTATCAAAATCTAAGTGAAGTAGATCTAGGGTGATTCAGTGATCGTTCTGAGATAATTCTTCCTTTGGATTCACAAGTGGTTTCGATGGAAGCAAATCTTGTTGGGGTTGAGGAAGATTTCAATGGTGGTCCTCCTTCGCCTGGAATACACTCTTTGGGGGATTACCACAACTCATTAAAAATATATATTATTTCCCATCGATATCTTGTGTCAATTTTAAGTTAGTCTTCTAGGGATGAAGGAGTTAGCACAAGGTAGTATTGTCTTGCTGTGAGAGACTTCTTCATCGACTTTGGTAACAAATTCAATTTTTGAAATGGATACCTTAGCATCAAAACTTTCAGGTAAGGACAAAAAATATCCTAAACTTAAATTGGACCCATATATCTTGGGGCCTTCTTGCCCTCCAAAGTATTAAACTAGGAACTTGAACTGATGTGGGAGAAGGTATATAATTAAATTTTTTATTTATTGTAGGAGCCTAATTCTTCTTGGCTTTGAATGGGATTCATCTCCCATTTTTTCCATTAGCTATGGTTTGTGATGGTGTTCTCTCTCAAGATTTACGATGGCTCACTTGATCTCTATGATTATGGAAATATGTCATGTTGTTAGTTTTGAAACTAATCAATTACTTTGAGGTTATAAGAAGGTTTTTGATAAGCCTTATGGGCATTGAGATTTTTAATGCTCTTCAGAGTGAATCATATGTATCATCTCTTTGGAGAAATTTTTCTTTGATCAATGAAATAATAATAAGGCGTGTGTGTGCACACACATATTTGAAGTAATGCTTTGTATTATTTTTAATAATTTCATGTATACATTAAGGATTTTATTTGTTTTCTTAAATTTTGATTTATATGCAAGGATGTCCAGTGTCTTGTTTTTTTTAGTTTTTAAAAATAGTATGGTTCTCTAACTTAATCAAAAGCCTTTTGTTATGTTATCATTCCCATGGACATTACACATATCACTCATATGTATGTATGTACACACATATTTCAAGTGATGCTTCACATTATTTTTTATAATTTCAATTTTACATTAAGGATTTTATTTTATTTTTAAATTTTGACTTATAAATAGGGACACAATTGTTTTTTAAATATTATATTTTTCTAATTTAGTCCAATGCCATGTGTCATGTCAATGTGCCCTTGGACATTACACATCTCACCCATACTATGTTGTACAATGCACCTTACTTCTCTTGGTGCAATCAAATCATGGACTAGATAGAACATGAGGGTTTAGTATAAAAGATAGATAAACATATAGATTTATTGAACCATCCATAATACTGAGTGGCCAGATGGGACAACAAAGTTCACATTTCACACATGGATCTAAATCACGGACTTGGCCTATTCAACTAAGTGTGTTCTCCTTCACTCTACATTAAGAGTTAGATATGTCATTGATTCAACTCTCAACCATCTTCTTCTAATACTTGCATCATTTTTGCAACCAACCTTGTTGTTCCTATTACTAGATTGAATCTCCTAAAACGATGTTTTACAATATTTGGCATGGAATTTTGATCTCTTCTTGATTTCTGAGTACTCTACGTAATATAGGAGAAATTGTTTATCAGTTTCTACCTTTGCATTTCCACATACTCAACATAACCTTTCCTCCTATTGCTCCTCTGGTTGTTCTTATATTTCCCTTTCACATCTTGTGTGAGCTAGTTCTTAGTTGTGTTATTACCTATTTTTCATGCCATATGATGATAAGCTTCAAGTAGTTTGCACTTTGATCTCCTTGTATCTATTAAAGTTGTTTATGTAATATATATTTTATTTTTCTTTTGGTGTGTTTTCTCCATTTCCCTTCTTAGAGTGTTCTTGTACATGAAATTTTAATTCATTTTTATCCAATGGACACCATTATTCTCTGATATCCAATTCTTCAAAAATCTCCCTAAAATGCTAGTCCCATGTTTCCTCCCTCGGTTTTATCTCATCTTGGCCAATTTTCACTAGAATCGTGTCATTTTCCATGGATTCCATTTTTCTCTATATAGAATCAATGTTCTTAGTGCCTTCAATTTGATTGTGTATAGTCTTATTTTGGTTAGGGGCATCTCATAAGAGGTGGTGGTTTTTACTCTTAGACAATTTTTTGTAAGGTGTTTTTATACTCCCTCAATCTGATTCCATTTGTTTCTAGATATAATTGGTCCCCATACTTCACATCCATAACAGACTATTAGGGTTATAAGCATTTGAAAGTCAAAGTGCAACATTTTCTAGTCATGAACCTATGTTGTCTCACATATATTTTTATAGCAAGGAGCATGCCTTCCACCCTCCTTCTAGTCATTTCCTCATGATGCCTTGGATGATGATCTATGGTTGTGGATGTTTTGTTATCCTTTTTATAGATAATACTATCTTATTTTTTCCAGTGTTCACATTCATTCTAAGCTCCATGTAGAGGGACTCAATGCACTCAAGGTGATCTTGTAGGCTACATAGTGTCCTAGTTGTAAGTGTCACATTGTTTGCATAAAACAAGATCTTTATGATAATCCCCACTATGTGCACCTCTCTCGCACCTTTGTTATTTATCCATTCATGTATCTTAACTATGTAAAGATTGAACAATTTGGGGGAGAGGGGTCAACCTTGTTTCACCTTGATGTCATTGTTGAAGCTCTTTGAAAGACCATCCATAGTTCTGATTTTAGATTTTACTTGCTAATATAACCTACATGTTGAGGTGCCCTCCAACCATTTGGGAGCCGCATTTTGTCTGCCTCTCCCATAGTTTCATCCTTGGGTTAACATTGAAATCCCTTTTTATATCAATAAAACATCACCATAGCGCTTCACAATTGTTGTCTTGAGTCTTTCTATTATGTGCCTAGGTGTGAGGCAATCGTGGAAGCAATGATCGACGATGGGATGATTTGGTAAAAAATGAGCACACCCATTGTATTTTTTGTCGTTTTCTTCTTTTCATTTGCTCAGTTTTTTATGTCTCCTATGATTATAGAGAACATTGCGCTAGTTATTATGGTTCTATAGTTCATAATCATGATCATGATGATTTGGAAAACATTGCATTGAACATTGTGCTAATCATGATGATTTGGAAAACATTGCATTGAACATTGTGCTAATCATAATGATTTGGAATACATTATGTTGATCATGATAGTTCTTTAGTTCTATGAGTTGGTTTTGTCTCCCCCTTTGAATATGGGAAAAATATGTATATTTCCCGACTATTTGAGAACTCAACCCCTCTTTGACCATCTTATTGAGTAGAGTTGTGATGTGTTAGTTGAGGGAAATTTTTCCTATTTCAAGTATTCTTATTGCATCTCTTTCATGTCTTTTGTTTTTCCCAAAACCACCTTCTTGAAGAGAGGGTTCATTAAAAGAAAAAGGGATTGATGTATTCATATTGATATGGTAGTTGGTTCTAGCAATCATAGAAATGGCTTGCAAGCTAATTATATAACACTTTATGATTGCCATGAAAGATATTATAAAAGTTTTTTGATTTTTTATCACTTAAAATTATATTCAAATATGGACACTCTAAAATATAACATAATTAAAACATAATATTAATAAACTAAAAATAATCAAAATTCATAATATAAAAATAAAAAATTAATTATAATAATTAAAATTATATTAAAAATAATCTAATTATAAAATAAAAATTAATATAATAATAAAATACATTAATATATAAAATAATTATAAAAGAAAAAGAAATATAATAATAAAATACATTAATATATAAAATAAAAAAATATTTTTTATCACTTGGATTTGTGCTAATAATATCTTCTTACTTAATATGCACTATTAGTTCCTATGTTGTGGGTGTGATATCTCTTTTGTAGCGGAGGTTAAAGTACACGTTGGAGGGTCACGTCTTGCTCAATGAATCTCGGAGGCCTTGAAATGCTTAAAGTCGCCATGTAAAATTGCTTTAATTCGGGGGCAACGCAACCACCAACGGATAGGTTATCACTTTTACTCATCTCACTTATCTTTGACGAAAAAAGTAAAATATTTTATTGAAGACCTCCCTTTCAACACTACAACTCCCTAAAGTTCACACCTCATACTTTACATCACTTCTTATTTCATCCAAAAATAATTGAAGTATAGATGTTAAATATGAAATAATAATTAAGAAATTAATTATATTAATAACAACAATAAATAAATTTTGTATTTTAATTAATTATAATATAATTTTTTATGAGGAAATTTTTACTTATATAAATTGTGTATCCTAATTAATTATAATATAATTTTTTAATCCTGTTTAAATAAGAAATTTTTTATTTTGTGAAATAAATTTTGTATTTTAATTAATTATAATATAATTTTTTATGAGAAAATTTGTACTTATATAAATTTTGTATTCTAATTAATTATAATATAATTTTTTAATCCTTTTTAAATGAGAAACTTTTGATTTTGCTCATTAACATTACACAAAATTAATTGTTAGAAAATGTTATTACATCGGTAGTTTTGTTAGAAAATGTCATTGCATCATATAAAATTAAATTATAATGTTTTTTCAATACTTTTTCTCACAATCTTAATATCTACATTCTGATTTTCAATTCTTTCTTAAATAGAAAATTTAACATTTGAATTTTTTTGCAAATGATGTCTATTTGCAATTTTTAGTTGGAAAATCTCCATTTTTAACAAGTGCATCTTTATAATTACCTTATTTCTTACCCATCATCTTCTCTTGACACATCTCTTCCATGAATCCATAAAACTTAATATCTCAACTCTTCCCCATGTCCTCTCAACACTTATAATGATAATGGAAACATATTTTGAGTTTATAACATGCAAGTCATTTTAGATTTCTACATATAAAACATTAGAAAACTTAAAAACTACATAGAGTTCCTTCTTCATTTAGTGTTTCGTCTCATGCAAGGCGTATGGCTAGAAAACACATTAAGAAAATCTTCATTTCTCACCTCTCTCAAGATGAAATGTCTTGGATCTCTCCATGTCGGAGCACATACTTGATAATATGGTGTAAAACATAACTACATGAAAAACATAACAGTATTGGCTAGAAAACACATTAAGAAAATCTTCATTTCTCACCTCTCTCAAGATGAAAGGTCTTGGATCTATCCATGTCGGAGCACATACTTGATAATATGGTGTAAAACATAACTACATGCAAAACATAACAAAACTATGTTATGGTGTAAAACATAACTACATGCAAAACATAACAAAACTATGTTATGGTGTAAAACATAACTACATGCAAAACATAACAAAACTATGTTGTAAAATAGAAATCAAAGACATTTATAAACATTATGTAATATAATAGAACCACATGCAATACATAATCAACAAGCAAAACATACATTTAACCACATATATATGATATGGAAAAAAAAGTCTCAATATCCTAATAATAGTAACACTAAAATTAATTTTCCTCTCAAAGATAAAACTTTACCCCCTAAAAACATTTTTTTTCGAACTTAATCTCTTGGGGTCATACAATGATGTTATTTTTTCTATACTCTATATTCATTTTAGTTACCATATGAAAACCCATGTTACACAAAGATGCACTTCCAATACGATGAAACTCCGTACAAAATGTTTCGGCCTTCCCTAAAAATAAAAATGTAGTGCAAAACATTTCACTCAAAATGATGGGCATTTTCACATGTGGGGAGGTCTAACCACTCCCATCCCCATAAATTTTGACTTGAAGTTTTTTTAAGTAAAAATAGAAAACCCTAAAACTTTTAGAGTCTTACTCTCCCTAACCCTTCAAGTAGATAGAATAATATGTTTTCTATATAATAAAGGCCGACATTAGTAAATAATGCCTATGTAATAATATAAACATGTCTAATGTAAAAAGATTTAATAGAGGTTCTTCTTCTAGAAAGATTTTCCTCTAGAATGTTTTCTAGAAGATGGAAATAGTATGAATAGGAGTAGAAAATATGGAAGAGTTTTGTTTTGAGAACCATTTTGTAACTGAACACTGCCTCTGCTGAAGGTTGCCCCCTCGAAGAGGCAAGTGAACTTGGCTATCATTATAATAAAGGTGTCATTTTTGGAATCAATTGTGTAATTGCCCTCTATGTTTTACTCTTTCTACTAGTAATTGTTATAGCAAAATTATGTTTCTGCTCTACATAACACATCTGGTACCTTACAAGTAGTATCAAACCACTTTCCTCTACAGAATTTTAGACGAATTTTTTTTTAGGCTAGAGACGTGTATTGTCGGCATCTTTAAAGCATGGTGATATATCATTCAATGGGTAGGGAGGACTACACACAAGAGATATTCTTGGTTTCAGAGGTTACTTGAAACACAATTTTTCACCTTGTTGGAAACCTTTGTAACCCCTATTGGTACCCCTTCGAGTAGTACCACATTAGGCAGCCCTTGTACATGACCATTAACTCTCACATACCCTCAGGTATATCAAGAGTCCCACAGGTCTCTTGAAACCAACTATAGATCATCTTATCAACCACCCCATTGCTATAGTATCACTGAGAAAATCACTCACGAAGACTACTCTCATGTACCTAGGTAATCGAATGGTGCGACTAAGGGTATGGTTGAGTCTCCTTAGTTGGTGCTCTAAGATATTGGGCCAAGTACTATTATTGGGCTCTGCTAGTATATTAGAGGGCTATAGAACAAGGAAAACCCTTGTCTGTAGGAACCCTCAAAACCCTAACCCTTGCTACTAAAACAATGTTGCACAAACACAAAGGGGAAATTATGCACTACTAAAAATTTGGGCATTTGGTTATTGCAGTGTTATTCAGACCAAAGTATAATTCCATACGAGTAAAAAAAAATAATGATCCCATCGACACCCTTATTTGGGACCTATCCCACTAGATTCCTCCATTCACCCTTATTGTAGTGATACACATCACTTATAAGCCTTTTTTTTCATGGTCCCACCCACCCTCATCATCACCCTTATTTGGGACCTCTCCTACTCGATTCTTCTCTTCGCCCTACTGGCAATAGTACCCATCACTTCTAAGCCATTTTTTCTATGGTCCCACTCACACTCTAGAACACCCTTATTTGAGACCTATTCCATTGGCTTCATCTCTTCGCCCTAATGATCGTGGTACCCCTCACCCACCATTTTTCTGCTCAGACCCACCCACTTCTTACACCACCAATGCCTGACAAACCGACAACACTCAAAACAAAACTAACCTCCAACACATGAATTCTGAAATTGGGTCCCTCAATTCGAAAGTTGACACTCTCACTACCACATTTGACTCCCTCTATACCAACGTGAAAGGCCACTTCGCACAGCGAAAACAATGGATGAACCCATTCCATTTCCCCTTCATCCTCTTCCACATCATTTATTTTAAGAGTAATTCTCCTTGGAGTTCTTCGATGTCTCCTACCCCAATTCTCGTTCCATCCTCTATGTGCTATGCTTAGTCTCTTTTCTGCACCTTTCTTGTATGTTTGCACAACGTCTACCCAGTCTTCACTCCTAAGCTGTCTCACCCCCTTCATAATCCTCGCCACAAGATCTTCCTACTCTAATACCAATTGAGTCAAAGTGCACAACGAATGTGTGAACGCGACTTGGCATGGAAAAATGGAAAAATTATTCAGTAATTTCATTATACCATTCGCCTTAAAACAATCAAATAACTATAGTTTTTTTTGTTTTAATTAAGTTACTCATTCTATTCAATGATCGATTAGAGAACAACAATTACTCAATACTTAATATAAGACTCAACTTAAAACAATCAAATGACAAAGTTGCTCACTCATTACATTGTATGATTTCAATCTAAGCAATCTATTTACTCTCACATGTCCAGAAATGCATCTCTATGTAATTCGGCTCAATCTCTTCACACAATTCTTTCTGCTCCAGCCTGTCTGCTACCGCTTCTCTTCTCATCCAATGATTCTGCTGTCTGAGTCTTCTCAAGATTTCGTCCCTCTCCCCAATGAACTCTTTGCAGCCTCCTTTCCTCTCTTGCCCAGCGTCCAG
>SNQJ01S0015478.1:116446-167337 GCA_010110895.2 Picea sitchensis | reverse complement strand
CCACGCTGCAGCTTTTCCCTGGTTAACATGCAAAACTCAAATCCAAACGTCAACTAGCTCTGATACCACTTGATCCGTCAGGATTTTTCAATGACTTATGGTTGAGTTTTAATTTTGCATGCGTTAATTAACCATTTGAGAAAACTTAGTGAAAGAATGAGGAAAGAAGAGGAATCATGACAACCATATACACATTTGCAGATCTGAAATGAAATAGAAGACAACAAACCATAATACGTAGATTGATAATGGAGTTCGACACAACTTTGCCTACGTCTCTGGGCCTTTTTCTCTGTGGGGGAGGCTTCTTTATTTCTGTTCAAATGCTCAAAAGTACATCTCTGCAATGAAAAGTGGCTACAAGATTGATTTGTTCATGTTCGTCCAGATCTCAAGAACCCAACAAAGAAAACGACACGCAAAACGGATGTCCGGAGCTCCCAGAAATGATCCGACAGCGTCTCCTCCTCAAAAGCTTCTCTGCCTCAAAATGACTTTGGCTTGGCTTCTCCTCAGCATTATTCTGCTCTGAATGCCCTCCTATGGCCTCAAACAGGCCTGGGTTATATAGCTAGGAAGTTGGTTGCTCGTCTCCAACTTCCTCCCAAAATTTAGGCTCCAAAACTACCCAATAACTCCCAAAAATGGAGAAAATTAACTAAAAATAGGCTTAATTATAATAAAAACCCAAAAATTAGTTTAAAAACCCACTTTATAGTTATAATATGGGTGCAGCCCCCTTCAATGGTGCGTGCCCCTTTACTCCCGTTCATATGGGGGTTTACACGACCACGGGCTGGGGCTTAGCCCCCAGCCCTCTCCTTTATGCACCATAATACCATACAATATATTTAATATTGTGGGTTTTATAACATAAGAAATAATGTGGCGCATTGGTAAAGAACCATTTCTTAAGTTGTTGGGCTTGGTGGTGGTCGTGGGTTCAACTACCATGGACCCAAAAACAATTTTTGAAACATGCCACTTTAACTGATGACTGGGTGCCACATGGTTGCCCATGACTGGGCCACGTGGCATCTCCCCATTTGACGGATTAATGCCACTTGTCAGTTTTTGACTGGTCCAATTGCCTGCCACATGTCTTCCTTGTCAGCAAACCTGCCCAATCACCATCAGCCAGAGAGTGCCACGTCATCTCCTTCACAGTCAGCATGTTGATGTCATTAGCATTGACTTTTTTACTAGTTGACCTTTGACTTTTTACATGTTTGGGCTTCCGATCAGAACGCAATAACTTTCGCATATGAAGCCCGTTTGACAAAGTAAATATACTGTCGGAATCAGGAATATGAGACCGACGCAATGGTGTTGGTTTCGTTGGATTCTGAGCACTTTCATTTTTGAGCATTTTTCAAGCCCTGTCAGGCTTCTGGATCCGATTTCGGATCACTCTGCTAGTGTTTCTTGGAAGGGGTGTCAATGCATTCTTTGTTCTTGTACTTTATTTCAATGTTATTCTTTGTAGGTTTGTGGAAATTGCACACACAATAGAGACAACCCAATATGGTTTGAAAATATAGTAATTGGGACCTTGATAAGTACGTAACCCAATATATAAGTCGGTATCAAACCAAAATTATTACGTATGGAAGATATTCACATTGCTACACACAAATTCATACTACACAAATGATATATCTTCTAAAAGATCAAATCTTTAGAAACCTTTGAAGATGAACCATTGGAGCATATTTAATTTATGAGCCCAATGAACTTAGAACACTTCTATGATATACCCTATTAAGCTAGTTTATGAGCCCAATGAACTTAGAACACTTCTATGATATACACTATTAAGCTAGTTTACGAGCCCAATGAACTTAGAAAACTTCTATGATATACACTATTAAGCTAGTTTTAAAGTTTGAAAAAGTAAAATTTCCAAGACACCTTGATTAGATTGTATAATCTTTCAAAGTGACTTGATGCCATTCCTTAGGCACCCTTCATGATTTTAATGTTAGAGGTTTCAAAATATCTAATAGGTCCGTTGGAACCTTTTTAAAGGTTATTGTTTCGTAACAATTTTGAATAATGCCACTTAACTTTCATCAAGCCATCATCTAACTTTCAACATGTCTTGAACATTCAAGATGTCCCATAACTATTAGGCCATCTTCAAACTTTACAACAAACATCTTTTGAATGACATTAATAATTCATCAATCCTCTTTCACAATTTGAATATTTACAAGTTCAAAATCCACCCAATGCTTAGTTGTTTGACCTCTATTTCTTGCATGACCTCTTTCCATCTTGACCCCGATAGGAGATCCTTGGAGCACCTCTGATCTTCTGTACAGAGTGCTATGCCTGCTAAGAGAGATAGTATTAGAATAAGCACATATTTTTCTCATCTCTTTGTTGCAGAAGGGATGTATATTGGAAGTTGAAGATCTCGGTGAAAAATATAAGCCTATAAGCCTAGAGATCAGAATCCAAGAGACGGAAAACATCTAGAATTCACACCTTCATCATTAAACTCAATTGAATGTTGAGGTTTCCTGGTGAGTTGTAACTTGCCGAGGCTTTCAATTCTGTGACAAATTCCCTTTTTGAGGTCATTTCGATTGATTTCGGGCCTAATGAAGGTTTGTGTCATGGCTTTCACATTGATGATTTTAACTGGCCAAGAGAAAGCCCCTTTAATGTTGTTGAGAGTCTGCATGAGGTGAAAGATGAGAAAATTTTGATACTATCTCGATTTCTTCTGTACAGAATACGTGGTCTCTTGTTGGCACAAATCCAATGTGGCAAGTAGTTGTTAGGCATATTTAAAAGAATTAAAGTTTTGAATTTAGCATTGTTCACTTGACATATTTTTGAGCGATGTTGAAAGTTTGGATTTTCAAAGGATTTGCAAGAGTTACATTCACCTCCAACATTTGAATCTATACTGAGCATACATTGGTAGGTCCATCTCCACCTAATGCGAGATTTCATCAAAAAAATTTAGCTGGGCCCATCATCCACCTCTAGAAAGAACCTGCATATATTATTTAATTTTAGAGTTATAAGATTGATCTAAGTTAGAATTTTAATTTATTCTCCTATTTATTTGACTTCATATTTAGTATAATATATAAATACGCAAATTAATATAAAAGAAAAGAAAATTAACTTTAATTTAATTTTATTCCAATATAAGGCAGGTCCAGATGTTCACATGAATTGGAATCTATCATATTAGTATAATATGTATCATGAGAGTTGTATTGTTATACAGATTTACACCCCAAAATCTTTCTGTATAAAACTTCACGTAACATTAATTTAATATTTTGACCGTAACATTAAATTAATATTTTCACTAAATGTATGTAAATATATAAAAATTATGTTAAATATTTTTGAAAATTAATATTTTGACTGAATGTGTGTAAATATATAAAAAGTATGTTAAATATTTTTGAACAAAAATTGTGGTAACGTTAAATTAATATTCCCGTTGAAACCTTGCAGATATCATAGTTCTCTCACCAAAACCCTGTCAAATATAGTAGTTTTTACTAACCTAATCTCATGGTTCTCGACTTATTCACTAAAAGTGTCTTTTTACAGTTTGCACAAATACTCCATAGCTTGTACGTAAAGTCTACAAAACAAAAACAAAAAAAGTGTATTCTTTAAACTGTCTTATTATATCTTCTACATAAACAACGACTCACAAATGAGATTATCTACGCCTGAAATAAATTTATTCCTCACCTGAAATAAATTTATTCCTCAACATATGTGGGTACGCCCATGTGGGCGGCGCTTAGTTGAGTTGTATTATTTCCATTATTATGGAGAATTTAAAATGTTTTCTAAATTTTTGGGTGTTAATCACATTTAATTTAATAGGAATATTTGCATGGCATCAAGAAAACATTTTATTTTTTTTAACGAGAACGGTTATGTTGCATTAATCAACTTTCAGGCAGACCTGAATCAGAAAGTTACATATCTGAAGAAGGTTGGTGACCTCTAACAGTGCTGCCAACCTTCTTGTGAACGTCTTGGGAAACCCGTCCCATTTGCTTCTTGAGCTAATTCGAGAAGATGACAAAAATTGCATACATGAGTAAATTCTCACAAATTGTGAGCATAGTAGAAGACAAAAGAAAAGCATTATACCGAGGGGGATGAAAATTTCCCCTTAATGTAGGGGTCCAGCTTTTTCTGAGATCCTGAAGAAATGTTGGAGGCCGCCTCCTTTTCTCTGCGAGCTTTATTGGTCTTTCGCCCTCTGGTAAGGGGTGGAGACGGAACTGAATTGTCATCCGGTTCAGAAGTTTCCACAGAGACTGATACAACCAGGTCTGCGTTGGCAGAATAACTTTAATAGGAATATCGCATGGCATCAAGAAACATTTTATTTCTTTTTAATCCAGAACCTGCTATGTTTGCATTAATCAACTTTCTCAAAGCGCACCTCTAATCGGGTGTTACATATCCGAAGAAGGTTACACCCCTACCTGTCGCCAACCTTCTTGTGAACGCCTTGGGAAACCCATCCCATTCGGTTTCCTTTGAGCTAATTCGAGAAAATCACAAAAATTGCATACATGAGTAAATCCTCACAAATTGTGAGCATAGTAGAAGACAAAAGAAAGCATTATACCGAGGGGATGAAAATTTCCTTTAAATGGGTCCACCTTTCCCCGAGATCCCTAAGAAATGTTGGAGGTCACCTTCTCCATGAGCTTTATTGACCTCACTGGCAAAGTAGGGAGGACTCCGAATCAATTGTCATCCTGGGCTCAAGCTCCACGCAGACCGATACAACCAGGCCCCCGCTGGCGTAAGGTCCGGAGCCGACCTTGGGTCGCCATAGAGGGAACTGAGGCTGGCCCCACGGGTCTTCCACCGCTGCCGCTTCCGCATCCCCGGGCTTCATCCCTTCAACACGCCAAGCCGCTTGTCTCTAGATTTGCCTTTGCTGTATGGGTGGCCTTTGGGCCCTGGGCTAACGGATCCTTTCACCACGCCTCGCCTGGGCTAGTTTTCATCGGCCAAAATCATCTCTTTGGACCCGGGTCCCTGCTCCCCCAGAGTTTGGGATGCCTTTGGGCGGGGCGGCCAGTAGTACGGCAACAGAGGCACTTAAAGGGAATCACCATAGTCCAAATTTCTCGATGTGGCACCATTCCCCCGTATGTTTAAATGGCGCCCCATACCTTTCTAGATTTTACCTCAACACAATCTTGCTAGAGAATCGCTCCTTCGCTCCGGCCTTTCCTGAAACGTCAGCTACTTCAGTCCTCCGTAGAGTCGAACTCTGTAGATGCATTGAAGGTGAGGGCAGCCTAAAACCATGTATTGTGGGTCAGCTGTGGATTCTACCGGTTAAATCAAGAAAGTCCAGCCGCTGTCAGCCCTCAATTTACATGAAGTAGGGACCGGGACCGAAATCCAGATCTCGTCCGCTTCCCTCGTGAAGTCAAGACAAAATCCCCCGCATCGCATAAAGAGTAAATATCAGACAAGATCTTCCAACGCCTCCATCCATGCTCCACCGATGAAGTTTGGCCATAACCCCATGAACTTTCCAATGAGAGCGCTTTTCCTCAGAAGTGCTAAGCTTGTAAGGGTCCTCTGGATCTAGCTCTAGAGAGGGGATTTCCTCCATCTTCTTAACAAAATTGGAATTGAGAGAAGGCTTAGGTTTTGGTCCTTCTGAGCGGACTAACCTTTTGAAATCTTCCAGAGGGTCGGCACTCGAGACTGGAGCCATCGTTGAAGGCACCACCCACCAACAAGCAACATAGATGACTCGCCCTTGCACTCTCCAGTCGCAAACCCCACTAAGGAGTTTTGTTCCGCGGCCCTGAGAACCTTGGACGGCTTCCCTGCAAACAATAGTCGACCTCCTACAAACTGAAGGCGATACCGTTCTCCAAAAACGCGTGCCAACGTTCAGGCAATGCGCTAAATCACCAAACCGCTGCCCTGGGCCAGACTGCAGCTCCAGTACGCATGTAAGCACAAAAGCGTTGGGTGCCAAAACCCGGGTGCTCTACCGTCAGAGAACGTGACTGCACTCAAAACCAGAGCGAGGCTGCTGTGGGTCTCTAGGGTTCGGGCCCTGCATCAAGAAAACAATTTAATTAAACACTAAACACCAACTTAAATACATGTCATTGAAAATAAGTCACGTGTCACTGAAAAACACGGTACCTATCATGGAAAAGGAAACACATGTCCTAAAAAAGGCATTTATCGGTTGTTGTTCGGTACGTGTCATGGAAAAGGAAACATGTGTTGCTAAAAAAAGGCATTTATCGAGTCTCAGACACTGCACAGGTGATGTCTCTTATTGGAATAGGTCATACTGGATGGGCGACCTCTCAGACAACCGAAGCATGGGGAAAATTTACGGTACTGAGACACTTTGTTCTTGCAGCAACAAAAAATTATGTATAGTTATTGAAGCGCACCATGAAATATTAAATTATCTTCACCCAATTATTTATTTGAAGTTATATATTTTGTGCATTTGTAATTATACATAACTAATCAATCGAAATGGTGATTGAGAGTCCACTGAAGAGGTTTCTTGGTCTCAGAATGAGAGGATCACTAGGTGACGACCTTGGAGGAAATAGTCCCAGCATGCAAAACCCATCGTATACGGACAAATTAGGAAAAGAACTCAAGGCAAAGGGAATTGAACCGGTACCAAAGCGGAAGTGTGCAACCAACACGAAAGTGTGTAGCCAACAATGGAAGGAACGATGGTTGCCTCAATTGTGATGGTGTCTCTGGATCCACGGCTTTTGACATTGAAAGAACCAATAATAAAAATAACAATATTAACATTGTTAATATCAATAATAATAATCATGACTTCATATTTGAAGAAGAGTTGCGGCCCGATCTAGCATACTTGTCCTACTATTATTCCCATGTCAACCTAAACCCTAGACTCCCTAGACTGGCATTTTGCTTGGAGATTTTGAGCGGGAGAATAGCCGCATGGTGGTATTGGTAACAAAAGAAAGTTGAGTCAGTACAAATCCCTATTTTTCCTGCAGCCCATACTTCCCACTCACAAAGAAAAAAACAAAGGCTTGAAGAAGTTAGCGCAGGGTAATCTGGCATGGAAATCTTCTGTAGAGTGGTTTGAGCGAGGAGAGGATGGATTAATTGGTTCGTCATCGAGAGGAGGACTGGGATCCAGGAGAAAAAGCCTTGTGGATATTTTTCAGGTACATGTTTTCCCTTTTACGAATTTCTTCTTTCAGATTGTTACTAGATTTCTATTTGAATAATTTATTGGACAAATGCATAGTAATTAGAATTCTCATTTCTTAATGAGAGCTATGCATTCGGTAAGATCGTATATTTTGTACATTCAAGATTATTTTCTAGCAAAGATTCCTAATCTTGATAATATTTCTAAAGATGCAGATTTTTTATTTTTAGATGCTTGGTACTAGCAAGTCTAGTTACAGGTAAGATCGTATATTTTGTACATTCAAGGTTATTTTCTGGCAAAGATTCCTAATCTTGATAATATTTCTAAAGATGCAGATTTTATGTGTTTAGATGCTTGGTACTAGCAAGTCTAGTTGCAGGTAAGATCGTATATTTTGTACATTCAAGATTATTTTCTAGAAAAGATTCCTAATCTTGATAATATTTCTAAAGATGCAGATTTTCTGTTTTTAGATGCTTGGTATTAGCAAGTCTAGTTACAGGTAAGATCGTATATTTTGTATATTCAAGATTATTTTATGGAAAAGATTCCTAATCTTGATAATATTTCTAAAGATGCAGATTTTATGTGTTTAGATGCTTGGTACTAGCCAGTCTAGTTGCAAGTAAAAGAGGGAAATAACTTTGTTAAAATTTGTGAAGCCAATACATGAAATGTGTTTTTGTTCATTAAGGAGAGGATTTGAAGAATAGAAAAGGAGAAAATGACAAACCTCAACCATGTTTAGGTGGTGAATCTTGCATATAGTTTTCCTGTGTGCCTATAATTCTTCTTCTCCTTCATATATTGATTTAACTTCACAGAGAAATCGGTTAGCTTCATAGAGAGACCGGTTAGCAAAATCCTATGCATGCAATGAATGAGAAACACGTATTAGGAAGCCCAAATCTGGGTATGGAGCCATGGTGGTGGAGGATGAATGGACTGCCCTTCATGGGAAAGATGTGGCAAGGCTCCAGAGACGTGCAGACATCGATTGTTGTGTAGCAGGAATTAATGATAATAATGACACACCTAAATTTCATTAGTTTTTGAACTTTTCAAAATTAATTTACAATTAATTGGAAAAAATAGCCTTCCACCACGACATATTTAGTCCCATCAACCATGTTGAACCATTGAAAAATTGAATTTGTAGACTTTAGAAAATACAAAAAACTGAGAAAATGAGTAAAAAAATGAATTAATAATAAATTACATAAAAGTTGAGTGATTTAAAAGTTTTCATACTAAAATGCACCATTTAATACACCAAAATACACCTAGTAATACTAAAATGCACCATTTAAATCACCAAAATGCACCTAGTAATAGTGGTCAACGATGGTTGACCACAAAGTGAAAACTATAGTCCCTCGCCGGAGGCAGGGACTAATAAGTGATTATCATGTTTACCACCTCAATGACATAATATGTATAAATAGAAGGGAAGGTAGGAAGGTGAACCTAAAATGAATGGGAAAAAATGTTTATTTTAAAAAAGGACTTTAATCTATGGTGTAAGAAAAGTCAATAAGCTTGCAAGAAAATTAGAGAGTTATGTGTTTATAGGATCAAGTTACTTACAGTTGGAAACGTGCTAACAAATTTCACATGCGGTCAAATGTACATGCATGCAACTATGTTTGGAATGCGCATGCATGCAATCTATTTTGAACTGTTCGTGTAACTATATGATCTATTCATGATCAATTTGTGTAATTGAGTGATAGATGTTATATATACGAGCATACCCAACAATGTGTAGTGAGTGTGTGAGAGAAAGACGCAATACTGAGGTGTTGTGTGTATGAGAGGAGAGGATGGTTGTATGCTTGGGTTGGCTATTGTAATTCTCCATTGAATAAAAAGAATATCGATTATCATTGCCCGTGGTTTTTTTTCCGTATTGGGTTTCCACATAAATTTCTCTGTCAATTGTGTAATTGTTGTTCTTGGTTTTATGCGTGTTTAATCTTTCTTGTTGATGCTTTGTTTTTCTTTTGCTGTCCAACAAGTGGTATCAAAATAGACTGAGTAGGTTTCGCAAGCGATCCAAGGCTAATTGTGTGTAGGTCTCCTATGAGCACAAGAAGACATGATTGAGTGTGTATTAGGTCATCGACGCTCCCTAGGAAGTGTAGGAGGTGTGCTGACGCTCTCAAACTTAAGAAACTGTGTTTTTCCCAAAATCGACACACACAGTTTGTGCATTGCAGAGAATCAACAAATCGGTGCTCCCCATCCACAGTCAAGGAGTGTAGATCACTAAAAGTAGCGCTCCCATTCACGCACCACTAGAGCGTCGATCCAAAAGAAAAAAAGGAAAAATTTGTATGCCATGAAATTCATGGTATAAACTAAAGTTTTTTGCAAAGGTATGAACAATTAAATTTTTCATTAAGAACGGGAGTTTTAAGGTGGAGGATTGATTATTTAATTAAGGAGAAGGTGAGATTTAATAAAGTTGAGCCCCCTTTTTTGTCTTATTATGGAGAATTGATTATGTAATAAAGGTTGGAGGTGAACTTTGAATAAAGGTGGATGTTTAAAAGGTTTTAAGGAATACACATTAAATAATTTTGTTTTGAATTGTTTCTAATTAATATTTATTTGGGGGTTCATACCATTATTCCTTCATATTTAAAAGGGTTTAGTTTTATAAGCGGTGGTTTTGGAGTTTTTTTGTCAATGGGGAAAGTGCAAAGTTCTAAGTTTTAGGTGGAGAAATTCAGCGGTAAGAACAATTTTTCACTATGGAAACTCAAGATGCAAGATCTGCTTGTGCAACAAGGATTGCAAAAAGCATTGGCTAGAAAGACAAAGAAACTGGCAAGCATGACAGACAAGGACTGGGAAGATCTCTATGCAAGAGCCCTCAGTACCATTCGTTTGTGTCTGGTAGATGATGTGTTGTTTAACATCGCTGAAGAGGTGACAAAAATAGGTTTGTGGACCAAACTGGAGAGTCTGTATATGACAAAGAACTTGACGAAAAAAATCTTCTTGAAGAGGCAGTTGTACATATTGCAGATGAAAGAAGGTACGAAAATTGTTGATCACTTGAATGTTTTCAATACTTTGATTTGTCAATTATCTAGTATGGACGTAACATACGAAGATGAGGACAAGGTGGTTACGCTATTATGTTCGTTTCTCGAGTTTTGGGATCATCTGGTCACAACTATGTGGTTTAGGGCAACCGATGTGATTGATTATGACATTGTTGTGGGAGCTATGTGGTAAAGAAACCTCAACAACAAAAGCAATGGTGGTCTAAGGTCGATCTACAGAAAGATAACAAAATCAGAGGGGTACATCAAGGTCTAAGTCAAAAGGAAAGAAGATTAAGCACAAATGTTGGTTCTATGGAAAATATGGGCATCTTAAGAAGGATTGTTGGAAAGGACAGAATGCATCCAAGGAGGACTCCACAAAAGAAGCAAAGGAAGATAATGTATATTAAACAAGTTCAGGTTCTAGTTCAGGTATGGTTGATGAGGTATTGTCTACTTGTGATGTTTCACGTCAACATCAACATTGGTTGTTAGATTCTGGTGCGTCCAGCCACATGTGTCTTCATAGAAATTGGTTCTCAACTTACCAATCTATTGATGATGGTGTTGTTTTTATGGGAAATGATTTTTCTTGTAAAATTGTTGGAGTTGGTAACGTCCGGATTAAAATGCATGATGGTTCTGTAAGAACATTAACATATGTAAGGAATGTTTCTGAACTAAGAAATAAATTGATATCTTTGGGAGTTCTAGATTCTGCTAGTTACAAGTGTACAACTCAAGGTGGAGTATTGAAGGTGTCCAAAGGCATCTTAGTAATCATGAGGGAAAAGAGGATCATGAACCTTTATCAGCTTGAAGGAAGGACAGAGGTAAATCAAGAATTGGTAGCATCTGAAGATGCAAGTGACTCTGTTCATTTATGGCATTAGTGTTTGGGTCATATGGGCGAGAAAGGGCTTAAGGTATTGGTTGATCGTAAGTCACTTCCAAGTTTGAAGTTTCTGAATTTGAATTTATGCAAGTATTGTGTCTTTGGAAAATAATGTAGATAGAAGTTTAAAACAAGAAGGCATATAAGCAAATATATCCTTGATTACATTCATTCATATGTTTGGGGACCATCCCCTATAGTTTCTTTTGGAGGATCGTCATATTATATGACATTTATAGATGATTACTCTAGAAAGTTTTGGGTCTATTTACTTAAAAGAAAAGCTGATGTATTTAATACTTTTAAGCAATTCAAAGATTTGGTTGAAAAGAGAATTGACAGGTCAATAAAGTGTTTAAGGACAGATAATGGAGACAAGTTCACATCTATGGAATTTGAGAACTATTGCAAGGAATTTGGGATTGAAAGACATAAGACCATGGTTTATACTCCTCAACAGAATGATGTTGTTGAGCCCATGAATATGACTCTTCTAGAGAGAGCAAGGAGCATGCTCAGTAATGCCAAGATGCAACAAGAATTGTGGGCAGAAGCAGTTCTTACAACATGTTATCTAATAAATATGTCACCATCAACTGCAATAAACTGTAAGATTCCAGAAGAGGTATGGACACGTCACTCGTGTGATTTTTCAAATCTTAGAATATTTGGTGGTGATGCTTATGCTCTTATTTCTAAAGATCAACATTCTAAGTTAGATCCTAGATCAAAGAAATATGTCTTTGTTGGTTATGGTGATGGAGTTAAGGGGTACACATTCTTGGATCCTACTACCCACAAACCCATCATAAGTAGAGATGTAGTATTTGATGAATCCTCACTTTGAAAATCAAAACTGGTAGATGTTGTAGTGAGACAAGAACATGTACCGCAAGTTCATCAAAATCAGTTGGAAAATCAGCCATATTCAGAAAGGGAGGAGCATGAAGAATTTATAGAAGAAGAAGATGAAGATGAAGATGCATAAAATATCCAAGAAACTGAGGATATTCCTCAACCATATCTAAGGAGATCTTCATGGGTCAGGAATCATCCTACAAGTTATGATGATTACGTTTCATCTATGGCTTTGGTTTCTATTGATGGAGAACCTAGTTGTTTTTAGGAAGCAATTAAGGTATCTGAAAGTGCTCAATGGAAGAAATCTATGAAAGAAGAAATGGATTCCTTAGAGAGGAATAAAACATGGGACCTGGTAGAACTTCCAAAGGACAGAAAGGTTGTTGGCTACAAGCATGTCTACAAACTAAAAAAGGCTGATGATGATAAAATCGAAAGGTATAAAGAAAGACTGGTAGAAAAAAGGGTATTCTCGAAAGGAAGGTATTGATTTTCATGAGATATTTTCACCAGTTGTGAAGATTGTTTCAGTTCGTATTGTGTTAGCACTAGTTGCTTTACTTGATCTTGAGTTAGAGAGACTAGATGTTAAAACAATGTTTCTACATGGAGATTTAGTTGAGGATATATATGGAACAACTAGAAGGGTTTGTTCAGGATCACAATAAGAGGTTTGTTTGCAAACTCAAGAAGTCATTGTATGGCCTGAGACATTCTCCCAGGCAATGGTACAAAAATTTTGATTCCTTTACTTTAAAAAGTTGGAAAATGATCACTGTGTTTACTTTAAAAAGTTGGAAAATGACATGTTCATTATTTTGGTGTTATATGTTGATGATATGCTTGTGTCAAGAAAAAGCATGGTCGAAATCAACAGGTTAAAGGCTCAGTTGGCTAGGGATTTTGATATGAAGGATCTAGGAGAAACAAAACAAATCTTAGGCATGGAGATACACATAGACAAGAAAAATGGTAAGTTGTGGTTATCACAACAGAAGTATGTGGAGAAAATACTTATGAGATTCAGTATGAATAATGTGAAACTTGTACAGATCCCTTTGGCTTCCCATTTCAAGATTTATTTAGGTTTATGTCCTAATAATGAAAAAGAAAAAGATTATATGTCTCGTGTACCATATGCTAATGCAATGGGAAGTTTGATGTATGTGATGGTGAGTAATAGAACAAATATTTCACATGCAGTTGGTGTTGTCAGTCGATACATGGAAAATTGTGACACCCCTGTTTCCCCTAGTTTGTAAATATAAATATATTGGCCAAGAGACTATGTCAAACTTGATATGTGTGAATTTTTGATTTGACGAACCTTTGTATAAAAGGTCAAGGAATGTAATTGTTGTTATTAATAGAAATGGATAAGTGTTGCATGACTGCTGAAAGGGGGGTTTGCCAAAATAGACCATGAATGTTATGAAAGAGATGGTGAGGGGAACCAGGAATGGTTGATATAACCTCCACTAAACCAATACCTTGCTGGATTTAATTGCTCAGGACCAGAACAATCCTCTGACCCAAGAATGAATTATAGTCAGGCTGGTAGGTGGGAAGACCTCCTCGAGAGTTAATGAGGGGATGGGGCAGAGTGCCCATATGTAAGGATTTCATACCTAACCACGGACTGGGAATTTGGACCACACACAATCTTGTTGAGGAAGGAAATAAAGGAAGGCGTGGTGGGCAGAGGAAGAGTTGCGAAGGGAAGCAAAGAAGAGAGACTAAGCTTTCAAGTTTGAGGAAGAACTGAGAAATGAACGTGTTATGGTTGCAGGATGTGGCTAGCAGGGTCATGATACAAGCTGATAAACGAGGGTGTTGAGTGACTAAGGAAGCACTCAGTTAGGCCTCCTTTATTGGTATAGAGAAAAATCGTTGCCAAGATCCTGTGGGAGGAGGAGAGTAACCTCTGTCCCTGACTATTGCTGAGCTAAAAGAAAGAAATCTCTCTCAGAGAATCGTGTTCTAGCTCGGGGGTGGCTAGTGGTAAATCCATTAGGAGTGACTGTTCCTATGGTTGGGTGGAAACATGCATCGCTTTCAGCAGTCACATCATGATTTCTAGTTTTGATAAGTATTTCCCTATTTTATGTTTTGAAATGGGATAATGAATGAATACATGTATTTATACATCTAAGAATGGTCTTTGTATTGAATGATCAAGTTATGTGTATGAATTTACCTTCTTGTGTACTTATGCTTATGATTGATCGTCTATATGCCCCAGTTTATCCTTCAAGATGTCTTGGGATGTAAACATGTAGGAGGGTTGAGATAGAAAGAATTGCATCAATCTGACCCTGTCGGTCTGGAGAGGATGTCTCCTTTAGACTCCTTGCTGCGCAACCGAGATATCATGCCCAGGTCCTTAACAAGTTCACGATGAGGAAGATGTGTTTAACTAGCGAGATTTTAGAAGGACCCATGTGACCAACACTCACGTACCCTGTGCTAAGCATAAGGGAGCCAAGTCCTTCTAACTTTGGAGCTTTGGAAGTCCGAGACTTCGGAGTATTGTCGGCCCTAATAGTCACAAACCGACTGAAGGTGACCGAGAGTCATAGTTTCCTATAAGGTTGACCGACGTTGGGCAGTTTCCCTGGTGTTTAGAGGAACCTATATTACCTACTAAATCGAGATCCAACTCCCCATCGCGAAGTAGTGCGAGCCATCGTTCGAGAATGTTTGGGGATTCCCTCAACCGTTAGATCTACATCGAGGTGACTTCATCGGAGTACCACCTTGGGAGAAAGGTGATGCCATAGCATCAAACTCCCTGAATGCCGAAGTTATGAAGTAAAGGAGAGCCGTAGATTTGGGGGAGATCGTCAGGAGCACCGCCTATCATTCGATCATCTAGGAGGAGGGACCCGCACACAGTACTTCGACGAAGTCCTTCTTAGGGAGAATGGAGTGGTAGTAAAATCCAAAACCCCCGAAGGTTGGAGTCGCAAAGTGACTAGGACTGTAGATCTAAGGACACCTCAAGATCTTCCCTAGCCATAGGATCCATGATGTAGTCATCCCGACATTGACCGCTTCAGGAGGATAGGGGTGTTGTAATTCCAAACTCCCCAAAGGCCAAAGTTGCGAAGTAATGTGGACTGTTGATCCACAGATTCTTTGAGATCCCTCTCAACCATCGATATACAGGGGATGCGTGGCACTAGATCCTTTAGTTTGGAGGCTGGGCACTCTGGGGAATTTGAGGTGTGGTGTGTCGAAAAGCTCTGAAGCCCGAAGTAATGAGATTCGTCGATTCGAGGATGCTTCACAAATTTTCCTAACTGTCAGATATGGGTTGTGGTCAGCCTGACACTGACAAATTTCGGGAGAAAAGAGGAGTTGCATCGCAAAAATTCTGAAGGCTAGAGTTGCAAAGTAACACTAGTCGTGGACCTATGGATCCACATGGCCAGATATCGACCGTGATATTTGAGGGATGTTAGAAGGCTATCATTCTGGTGTGACATGGAAATCTGACATCACCAGAGTGATGTGGACCCACGATCGATGTGCCACATGTCAGCTTGATCTGTGCTTTTCGTAGACCCTATATGTCTATTGGAACGTGACATGTGTTACCCCTAGCCCTTCTACATGTCAGACCATGGTACGTGCTTGCCTAGCCAAAATGGTTGGTGAAGCGATCGAAACTCCAAGAGTCTGAGAATTAGGGACTCCAGAGGGTTTTGGGGGTAGCGTAATAGAGGGACCCAAAAGCCCCAAAGGTCGGAACCACGTGGCAAGCTTATGGGACTTCGAGAGTTTGGGACTCCGGGAGGTCTCGTGCGTAGACAATAAAGAGGTGTTTAGTGCTAGAGCACCAAAGTGCCAAATCCCTCTACAGTCAATATTTTAGATGAATACTGAGTCTATCATTGACTTAGGTGATGAATGGATGTTCCATGTGAGAGGAGAGAACCTGGTAAGGGATTCACGTGGATGTTATGTGGATGTCAACCAACGAACACCCAAAGAACTTTGGGAAGCGATAACTTGCAACCCAAAGATCGGATTTGAGCCTGGTAGCATTCATTAGAATGCTATGGGTAAGAAGACGAAGATAAAGACCTTGGACAGAGGATGTGAGATGTTAAGGAGAGAAAAGTTTTGATGCCCCATCCCTAGAAAAAATACTCAGGGGTCGAGTGTGTTACAAATTGGTATCAAAGCATGGTTACAACACTTTGCCTACTTGGGATTATGGATGAGTTGTGTAAAAAAAATATTTAAAGTACTTTTAAGGGTGACACCCTATCTTACCTCTTTCCTAAAGAGTCTGGTTAAACTTTTACTGAAGAAAAGAATGAAGCTTTCTACTGTGTGTGTATTTAATAAATATGAAATGTGTATTGTTCATAAACTAATAGACTATTGACTAACAATAAGTTTTTTGTTAGCACTCAATAAGTCAATAAATCGCGGGAAAACTACACGTATAAAGGATGGTGACACTCCATGAAGTGGGGGATGGCTCCCACAATAGAGATGAAGAATCTGAAGAAAGGAGGGCGGTGGAAACCCCTCCGTATTTGGATGAAACTTAAGGAGCCTCATGGCTGAATTACAGAGTTGCAAGGCCGACAACGAAATTTTGATAAAGGAGAAAGAAAAACAAACGAAAATTAATGCAGCCTTGATGAAGAGTTTGTCTGATATACAGAGGCAACTTCAACATGGACCCACAACCATTTAGGTGGACCGACGACACATGAAGAGAAGTCAAAGTCCACTTGAGATACGAAAACGTGGTCCCATAAGTGGCCACACTAAGAGGAGTACCTCGAGGAAGGTCCAACTTGGAGGAAGGAGGCACTCATCGAGAGAGTCTTCTGGAGAGGAAAATCGCAACTCCGAGGGATCTTCTAGTAGAAAAGTTAGTTCACATTCTCAAACGAAGGGAAAGAAGTGAAAGCATTCCAAAATTCATGATCTTGAAGAGTTCAAGAAATCCAAACCACCCTCTTTCAATGGAGAGATTGAGAAAGGGGAAGAGGTAGAAGCTTGGCTGCTTGGTTTAAAGAAGTACTTAAGAGTCCATGACTACTCTGAAAACTTGAAGGCTCAAATAACCATATTCAACCTGAATGGAAAGGATTCTATTTGGTGGGAATACCTTAGGAATGTGAAAGGAATCCATGAGAAGGACTTGTCATGGAAACAATTTGAGAAACACTTCAAGGAGAAGTATTTGTTAGAGAAATACTTTGATAGGAAGACTAAGGAGTTCTATGAACTCGGGCTGGGACAAATCACCATAGAGGAATATGTCAGTAAATTCCTTGAGTTGTTGAGGTATGTACCCTACATAAAAGATGAAAAGGTAAAAGTGAAACGATTTATTAGTGGGTTACCTTAGCCCTACTGAGACATGATTGAGTTTGACGAGCCAAATACCTTAGAAGACACTATCTGGAAGGCAAGGTATTGTTATGAACAGTTCAGGAGTCAGATAGAACCTTGCAAGAACTATGGGAAGGGTTCTAGGATGAGCCTTCCTACTAGAAGTGTGTATCAACAAATTTTCCCCTCCCAGAGTGGAAATAAACCTTTTGGAGAAACCCCAGGAAAGACTGATAACCCAAAGAAAGAACCCTTGAAATGTTGGGGTTGTGGAAAAGAACATTTGCTGAGGGATTTTCCACACAGACAACATAATAGTAGGCGAGTCTACAATATCCAAGAAGCTACCAAAGTCAATGATGTGGCTAGGAGCATGCCACAGATTTATGCAGCCTTGGATAATAACCAAGCCGACCACCAAGCCTCAGTGGTGGATATGGAAGGTATGATCGCCAACCATCTAGTTTCTATTTTAATTGACCTTGGTTCTAATTTGAGTTATGTTCCCCTCAGACTTTTTATAAGTGTAAACTGCAACCGGTTAGACATGTTAAGCCATGGTTGATACAACTAGCCATTGGAACCAAAAGAAAAGTATCAAAGGTCATACCATCTTTCCAATTATTTATGGATGGATTTCCCACCCAAGTGACCCTTAACATACTTCCCCTAGGATCTTATGACCTGTTGGTTGGTATAGACTGTTTAGCCACTTATAAAACCAAGTTGGACTATTACCATAAAACTTTGGAATGTGAAAATGAAGAAGGGAGAAAAATAACCCTTCAAGGGGTTCAAAGGCATGTCTCAATGAGATGAATATCGGACCTTCAAATGAAAATGTATTGTAGAAAGTGATGTCTTCTATATGAAATACAAGTGTTGGAATCTGTTGAGGATGACAAACCAAACCTAGAGGACCACCCTATATTAAGAGAGTATAAATATGTGTTTCCAAAAGAGGTACCGAGTATAGCTCCGAGAAGATACATTGACTTCTCCATAGAACTTGCACTGGGAGAAGTGCCAATGTCTAGGACGCCCTATAGGATGAGTACACTAGAGCTAGTTGAGCTCAATATACAACTAAAGAAGATGATGGAAAAGGGATACATATGACCCAGCATGTCTCCATCGAGAGCACCCGTCTTGTTTGTGAAGAAGAAATATGGCACACTCCGACTGTGCATAGAATATAGACAACTCAATAAGACAACCATAAAGATCAAGTATCCCTTACCAAGAATCGATGACTTGTTTGACCAATTAAGGGGTGCTTCCATTTTCTCGAAGATTGACTTAAGGTTTCGATGCCATCAAGTCCAAATCAAGGATGAAGACATCCACAAAAAAACCTTCAGAACAAGATATGGTCACTATGAATTTGTGGTGGTGCCATTTGGACTAACCAATGCCCCCACCACTTTTATGTGCTTGATGAATAATGTACTCAGAAAATTCCTAGACAATTTTTCATTGGTTTTCATTGATGATATCCTAATCTACTCCAAGAACAGAGAGGAGTATGAAGAACATCTTAAATTAGTGCTTCAAGTACTAGAAGAGCATCAACTCTACGCTAAGTTTAGCAAGTGTGACTTTTTCTAGAAGAAAGTACATTACTTAGGCCATGTTATTTCTGAAGAAGGGGTGGCAGTAGACCCTAACAAGATCAGATCTATCATGGAATGGCCTACCCCAAAGGATGTATTTGATATTAGGTCCTTTATGGGCTTAGCAGGATATTATAGAAGGTTCCTAAAAGGATTTTCCAAGATTGGTTTCCCAATCACTGCCCTTCAGAAAAAGGGGGTTAAATTCACTTGGACATCAGAATGTGAAGAAATATTTCAAGAACTGAAATACCTCCTAACCCATGCACCTATGATGAATATTGAAGACCCTGATGATGACTTCCTCGTGTGGACAGATGCCTGTAAGGAAGCAATCAGAGGATTCCTTATGCAAGAAGGGCATGTAATTTTTTACGAATCCAGAAAATTGGATGAGCATGAGATCAATTGCGTGACCCATGATCTAGAGTTGGCTTCCATAATGCATGCTTTAAAAATGTGGAGGCATTACCTCATGGGTAGGATATTTTTACTTATGATAGACCATTGTGGGTTTAGGCACCTGTTTGATCAATCAGAACTCAATGCTAGACAAGCTAGGTCGATGGATCTCCTTAGTGAGTTTGATTTCGAAATAAAAAACATCAAAGGAAAGGAAAACAAGGTGGTCGATGCCCTTAGCAGAAGTGTGAAAATGATTCACCTGGAAGTGGTAAGCACCTGTGAAATGGATGTCAGGGAGAGAGTCAAGAATATACAAGAAACAAATTCATTTTTCAAGACCGTGACGTCATACCTAAAGAAATATCCCACGGGGCTAAAGTATGAAGTCTATCCGATCCTTGATGAAGGCCTGCTGACCTACAGAAACATATTGTATATTCCAAGTTGTGACGACTTGAGGAGGTTCATAATGGATGAACTACACACGAGACCATATACTGGTCATCCAAGTTATCAGAAAATGATCACGGCCACTAGGAAAACATTCTATTGGTCTGGATTGAAAAGGGACATAACTGAGTATCTAGCTAAGTGTCTAGAATTCCAACAAGTTAAGGCAGAACAACGACACTTAGTAGGGTTGTTACAGCCTCTACCAATTCCAGAATGGAAATGGGAAACCATCGCCATGGATTTAATCACCGGATTGCCAAAATCGACCAAGAAGAATGATGCCATCATGGTAGTGGTGGAAAAATTGAGTAAGTCTGCTCACTTCATTCCTGTCAAGTCAACTTGCAAGGAAACAAATATTTCCAACATATTCATGAAGGAGATATTCAGATTGCATGGCATGCCTAGGGAGATTATATCTGACAGAGACACAAAAATTACTTCAATATTTTGGAAATCCTTAATGGCTAGTTTTTAGACTAAATTGTTTTTTAGCACAGCCTATCACCCTCAAACGGATAGACAGACAGAAAGAGTGAACCAAATATTAGAAGACATGCTAAGAATGCATGTAATGCATCAGTCTAAGAAGTGGGAAGACTACCTACCACTAGTAGAATTTGCTTACAACAACAGTTATCAAGAGTCATTAAAGATGAGCCCTTTTGAAACCCTCTATGGTAGACAGTGAAAGATTCCAATCAACTAGATTAATCTAGTGAATAGAATTACAATTGGAACTGACATGCTGAAAGAAATGGAAAAACAAGTAATTCAGATTAATCAAAATCTAAAAACTGCTCAGGATAGACAAAAGAGTTACGTCGACAGAAAGAGAACTCCCAGAGAGTTCAAGAGAGGAGACCATATCTATCTCAGAATTAGACCCAAGAAGAGTTCCCTGAGAATGGGAGATTGTGCCAAGATGGCACCCCGGTATTGTGGACCCTTTGAAATATGAGATAGAGTGGGACCTGTAGCCTATAGGCTAGAAATCCCTCCCACAATGAAGGCACATAATGTTTTCCATGTTTCGTTATTAAAGAAATATGTACATGATTCTAATCATATAATTGATTGGTCTGTGATTCACATGGAGCCGGAGGGAGAATTCCTGCCAGAACATCAATGCATACTAGACAGGAAGGAAACCTCACTCAAGAACAAAACCATTGCACAGGTCAAGGTGTAGTGGAAACACTTTGGCCCAGATGAGGCTACGTAGGAAATGGAGGATGCCATGAAATATGCATATCCTTTTTTTTTTTACTTATGTATATGTAGAGCACATCGATAGATAGAACATCGAGGACAATGTTCCTTTAAGGGGGAGGGGATTGTAACACCCATGTTTCCCCCAGTTTGTAAATATAAATATATTGGCCAAGAGATTATGGCAAACTCGATATGTGTGAATGTTTTATTTGATGAACCTTTGTATAAAAGGTCAAGGAATGCAATTTATGTTATTAATAGAAATGGAAAAGTGTTGCATGACTGCTGAAAGGGGGGTTTGCCAAGATAGAACAAGAATGTTATGAAAGAGATGGTGAGGGGAACCAAGAATGGTTTAGATAACCCCCACCAAACCAGTACCTTGCTGGATTTAATTTCTTAAGACCAGAACAGTCCTCTGACCCAGGAATGAATTACAGTGAGGCTAGTAGGTGGGAAGACCTCCTCAAGAGTTAATTAGGGGATGGGGCAGAGCACCCATCTATAAGGCTTTCATACCTGACCATGGACTGGGAATTCATACCACACACAATATTGTTGAGGAAGGCAAGAAAGGAAGGCATGGCGGGAAGAGGAAGAGTTGCGAAGAGAAGCAGAGAAGAGAGACTAAGCTTTCAAGTTCGAGGAAGAACTGAGAAATGAATGTGTTCTGGTCGTAGGATGTGGCTAGCAGGGTCATGATACAAGATGATAAAATAGGGTTCTGTGTGACTGAGGAAGCTCTCAGGAAGGCCTGCTTGCTTGGTATAGAGAAAACCCGTTGCCAAGGTCCTGTGGGAGGAGGAGAGTAACCTCCATCCCCGACTGTTGTTGAGACGGAAGAAAGAACTCTCTCTCAAAGAATCGTGGTCTAGCTCGGGGGTGGCCAGTGGTAAATCCATTAGGAGTGACTGAGCCTATGGTTGGGTGGAAACAAACACCCCTTTTAATAGTCACATCATGATTTCTGGTTTTGATAAGTATTTCCATATTTTGTGTTTTGAAATGGGATAATGAATGAATACATATATTTATACATCTAAGAATGGTCTTTGTATTCAATGATTAAGTTATGTGTATTCATTTACCTTCTTGTGGACTTATTCTTCTAATTGATCGTCTATATGCCCCAGATTATCCTTCAAGACGTCTTGGGACATAAACCTGTAGGAGGGCTGGGATAGAAAGCATTGCATCAATCTGACCCTATCGGTGTGGAGAGGATGTATCCTTTAGACTCCTTGTTGCACAACTGAGATACCATGCCCAAGTCCTTATTAAGTTCACGATGAGGAAGATGTCTTTAACTTGCGAGAGTTTAGAAGGACCCATATGACCAACACCCAGGAACTTTGTGCTAAGCCTAAGGGAGACAAGTCCTTCTGACTTCGGAGCTCTGGAAGTCAGGGACTTCGGAGTACTGTCGACCTTAATAGTCACAAACTGATCGAAGGTGACCGAGAGTCATCGTTTCCTGTAAGGTTGACCGACATTGGGCGATTTCCCTAGTGGTTAGAGGAACCTATCTTACCGACTAATCCGTGATCCAACTCCCCATCACGAAGTAACGCGAGCCATCGATCGAGAATGTTCGGGGATTCCCTCAGCCGTTAGATCTACACCGAGGAGACTTCGATGGAGTACCACTTCGGGAGAAAGGAAATTCCATAGCATCAAACTCCCCAAACGCTGAAGTTACAAAGTAAAGGAGTGTCGTTGATTTGGGGAAGATAATTAGGAGCCCTGCCTATCATTCGATCATCCAGGAGGAGGGACCCGCACATGGTACTTCAGCGAAGTCCTGCTTCAGGAGAATGGAGTGGAAATAAAATCCAAAACCCACAAAGGTCGGAGTCACAAAGTGACCAGGACCATAGATCTAGGGACCCTTCAGGTTCTTTCCTAGCCATAGGATCCATGATGTAGTCGACCCGACATTGACCGCTTCAGTAGGATAGGGGTGTTGTAACGCCAAACTCCCCAAAGCCTGAAGTCATGAAGTAATGTGGACCGTTGATCCACAGATTCTTCGGGATCCCTCTCAATCATTGATATACAGGGGACGTGTGGTGCTAGATCTTGTAGTTCGAAGACTAGGCACTCTGGAGAATTTGAGGTGTGGGTCAAAAATCTATGAAGCCTAAAGTAATGAGAGTTGTCGATTCAAGGACGCTTCAAGACTTTTCCTAACCGTCAAATCTGGGTTGTGGTCAGCCCGACGCTGACCAACTTCGGGAGAAAAGAGGAGTTTGCATCGCAAAACTCTCGAAGGTCGTAGTCCCAAAGTAATGCTAGTCATGGACTTATGGATCCATGTGGCCGGATCTTGACTGTAAGATTTAAGGGATGTTAGAAGGTTGTCATTCTGGTGTGACGTGGCAATCCGACGTCACTAGGGTGACTTGGACCTACGATCGATGTGTCACGTCTCAACTTGATATGTGCTTTTCATAGACCCTAAATGCTTATTGGAACATGGCACGTGTCACCCCTGGCCCTTCTACGTTTCATCCCGTGGTACGTGCTCACCTAGCCAAAATGGTTGGTGAAGTGACCGAAACTCTGAGAGTTCGGGAGTTCGAGACTCCAGAGGGTTTGGGGCGTAGCGTAATAGAGGGACCCAAAAGGCCTGAAGGTTGAAACACGTGGCAAGATTATAGGACTTCAGGAGTTCGGGACTCTGGGTGGTCTCGTGCGTAGACAATAAAGAGGCATTCAACGCCGAATTGTGAAAGCGCCAGAGCATCAAAGTGTCGAATCCCTCTAGAGTAGGTATGTTAGATGAATATTGATTCCGTCGTTGGCTTAGGTGATGAACGGATGTTCTCTGCGAGAGGAGAGAACCTCGTAAGGGATTCCCATTGATGCTACGTGGATCTCAACCAATGAACGCTTGAAGAACTTTAGGAATCCATAACCTGTAACCCAAAGCTCAGATTTGAGTCTGGTAATAGTCATTAGAAGGCTATGGGTAAGAAGACAAGGATAAAGACCTCAGACAAAGGATGTGAGATGTTAAGGAGAGAGAAATTTTGATGCCCCATCCCTAGGAAAGATACTCAAGGGTTGGGTGTGTTACACAAATCCATGAAAAGAGCATTTGCAAGTAGTGAAATGGGTGCTTCAATATCTTAGAGGCACAAGCATTTATTCTATCACCTATGATGGTTAGAAAGATTCAGTTTGCAGTTATGTAGATTCAGATTTTGCAGGTGACTTGGAAAAAAGGAGATCCACTTCAGAATATGTCTTTACTCTTGCAAGAGGACCTGTTAGTTGGATGTCAAAGCTTCAAAATGTAGTCGCGTTATCCACTACTGAGGCAGATTATATGGCTGCTTCACATACATTCAAGGAGGAAATTTGGTTACAAGGTTTGTTGGGTGAGTTTGGAAGGATGCAGGATAATGTGAAAGTATTTTGCGATAGTCAACGTGCTATTCATTTGGCTAGAAATCCAGCTTATCAGAGTAAGACGAAGCATATTTCTATTAAGTACCATTTTGTAAGACATATTGTTGATGAAGGTGGAGTGGCTCTGGAAAAGGTCCATACAAAAGTGAATTTTGTAGACATGTTTACAAAACCAATTTTGTTAGAGAAGTTACGATGGTGTTTGACTTCTCTTGGCTTGCAAAAAAGGTGATGAATTAATTAAGGGCATGATATAGCAGGTAAATTGTTGTCAAGGTGGATATTGTTGGAAACATGCCAACGAATTTCACATGCAGTCACATGAACATGCATGCAACTATGTGAGGAATGTGCATGCATGTAATCTATTTATGAATTGTTCATGTAACTATGTGATCTATTCATTATCAATTTGTGTAACTGAGTGATATATGTTATATATATGAGCATACCCAACAATGTGTAGTGAGTGTGTGAGATCAAGACACAATATTGAGTTGTTGTATGAGAGGAGAGGATGGTTGTATGCTTGGGTTGACTATTGTAATTCTCCCTTGAATAAAAAGAATACCGATTATCATTGCCCATGTTTTTTTCCCCATATTAGATTTCCACATAAATCACTTTATCAATTGTGTGATTGTTATTCTTGATATTATGCGTGTTTAATCTTGCTTGTTGATACTTTGTTTTGCTTCTGCTTCCCAACACTTACTAGACTGTACCTTATGAATGTAAAACATCTTATATGCAAATATGTTGAAGTTATACGTTGGATGGGTGGTCACATCTTTACCCACCTATATTTAAGGTCCTAATCAGAATAAAACCTACCATCCCTTCACTGTATAAAATTAGTTGAATTCAAATGTATTATTTGTGCATGTTACAAGGACAACGCAATCGGCAACAAATTGGTTATGACTTATAGTCATCTAGATATTTTAGAACCGCCTACACAAAGAGTAAGACTTTTTATTACGACGACCATACTTTAAATATCACAACTTCCAAAACTTGAGACGTGAGTTTTAGATCACTTCTCATTTCATCAAAAAGTCATTAGTTAGATTTCATGAAAAAGCCGTTAGTTAGGAGAAGGCTTGCGGGGGCCTTGATTTCAATGTACCGCGACTTTAAAAAGGTCACAAGGCTTTGGATCTTTTTATTTATTAAAGGTAATTGATAGTCATGGGTTTACTTGGTTATTAAATAATTGTTTAATAATGATTTCATTGGAGGTTGGAGGTAGTTTTAGCTATGGTTATAAAGGAAAATGTTTTTTTTTTAGTGAATATTATTATTTTTTTTTGTTGGTTTTGAAATAAACTATTTACAAATAGTTTTTTGGTTTTGGAATAAGACTTAAAACTATTTTTGATTGGTTAAGAGTTCATCCTTTTTAGAGGTAAGGAAATAGGTTAACAACCCAAGACCTAACAACCTAAGACCTAGAGGACATGAGCGAAAGTCTACTCCTTACAAACCACCAATAAATCATTTCCTTAAATAACTATGATGAATCACTTATAATAGCTAATGTCAACTGTCCACAATACCCACTAAACACTAAATTATAATAGGTTTTACCACCTTGACAATTAAAATAATAAAAATTAAAGAATAGAATTATTCATATCAATTAAAAATGCGAAAAAAAATATTTCATTAAAATTAATATAACTTATAAAATTTTATAACACTTTTTTTAGTTCTGAGAAGATAGCTTAACATCCTCAAATTAAATGTAATTAAATTTAATTTTAATTTAAAAAAAAAAAAAAAAAAAAAAAAAATATTTTTAAATATAAATTTCAAATTATTATTATTTTATTTTAAAACTTATGAAACACAATTTTATGCACATTAATATTCTCTTTATATATATATATATATATATATATATATATATATATATATATATATATATATATATTATAATAATTAATTATAATAAAATCTCCAGCAGTTAAGCTCGAAGAAAATCTAATTTTATAACAAAAATGGTTTACAATCAATGCTTGAACTAGAGACTAAGGACCATGAACTTCAGGCCAAAGATTATGGACCGAAACTGAACAAAAATTGGAGAATGGGGATGAAAAAGGTTGAAGAAAATTGGCAGTGAAATAAGTGTGAAAAAAAGAATATGACTTGAAAGGGGAGAAGGAAGAAATTTCCAGAGATGGCATGTATCTTTGTAGCAAGACAAATGGAAAAAGAATATAGAGTGGATTTCTAAGCAACATGCAAGCCACTAAAAAAAATCAAGGTTTAAACTAATTGTTGTTGGTTATTGTAGAAGAAATTGGCGAAGGGGTAGGGGCATGGTTCAAATTTTTCCTTCTAAGAAAGATGCTTAGATTTCATTTACCAAAGGAGTATAATACAAAGTCCCTTGTATATTAGGAAGAAGAAGCATAAACACAACACGTTTCAATGACAAATAAATAAAACCAACAACAATCAATCATACAATAAACACAATGATTTATGTGGTGGAAACCCTTCCTGGGAAACATCCAACGTGGCAATGATAATCCAGTATTCTTATTGATCAGGGATGATACAATAGCCAAACCTGAGGGCTTGCAAACCTAGCACTCTGTCCCTTTAGCGCCTTTGCCTGCCAGGCATGCATGGTATATAGCATCCATCACCGCAGGTTACACAAACTGATCACAAACTAATCAAACATTTACACCTATCCATATTCTATTTTAAGTTGATTTGGTTAAGCTAACTGTAGAATTCTAGGAGTCAAGAAATCCTTCCCTTTATCCCAAAATCATGGGAAATTAGTTGGCACATTTCAACAATCTCCCACCTTGACAACAATTTTACATGATATCGTACTTAAATTTATTCATCACCTTTCCAACAAGCCAAGAGAATCCAAACACCGTCACAACTCTACAACTTCTCTAACAATACTATTACATGAACATGTCCGCACTATTTGCTCCAGTATGGACCATTACGCCTCCATCAGTTACTTGTCTTACAAAATGATGCATTATCCCATTTTGATAAGTTGAACAATTAGTCAAATGCACAATGCTTCGACCACCACATAACACCTCATCATGTACTTGTCCAAACTTACCCGATAGATCCTTGCATTCTTTCAAGAAATAACCTGAGGTAGGTATCCTCTTGTCCAAAACTCATGAATCATAACCATAGACTAAATAGCGCAACCAGCATGGGTGATACTTGTTTCTTCGTACTTCTAATATCTTTGACACCAATTTCCATGCTCTCTTCCTGGTTTTCCATGTGATATTGACAACACCAGCGCATGTGAAATACTGAAAATTCCCATGTAATCATCAACATCCATTTCCATACTCTTGTTGGATTCGGGGGTGAATCATTAATAGTGTAATTATAATCCTTTTTTTTTCTCCAAATAATCTAAGTGTTATATCAATGTAGAATTATTATCCAATAATGAGCAATAAGAAATGAATAATCACACATACACAATACATGTGTTTTAGAGCCAAATCGGAGAAAACCATGGAATGCTGTATTTGTCTTGAAGAATTACATTCATTGGAAGCACCAACTTTCTTTGTTTTTCTAGCTGGCGGAAGGGAGGAAAAACCAACCCCTAGTTTCTCGGGCGGCTACAATTTGAGGAAGCTCCAACTCCCCAATTCTTTGGCTGGCAAAAAGGGGCTACAACCCCTATGTTCTTCAGCTATTTGAAGGTGGCTACAACCACTATCCTTACCCCGTCCAACCACACTGAAGTAAAAGTAGAATGAAAGTGGAACCAACTGTCACTATCACAGCGTGATAACCAGCGTAAAATGTGCCAACAAGCACGAACCATTGCATCCTTTGTACCTCAACTTGCCTTAATCAACCTATACCATAACAGAGTGCATCAACCATGCACCAACTACTGTACAAACAATGCGTAATCGGCGTACCATAAACAAGTGCAACCAACCATGTACCAAATATGTACCAATCATGTTTCCGAAGTGTCGTAAATATGACTCATTAATATGTACCAACATCATCAACTATACGCTCATGTATGTGTCAACTCATCAACTACTTGTGTGTCAATATGTACCCAACTTGTACCTCAATAAAAATCCCTCACATCAATTTCTCATCATCCAAATATGATTTGTAACTACATTAATGAACCTTACTGGTGTATATGATCACATACCTTCAAACCTTCCTTAACTTTAACAACAAGAGACTAGCATTTTTCATCAAAGCGTTTTCTTTAGTCTTACAAAACTAGTTTTGGATTAGTCAACAACCTAACTTGAAAGAATCGCCAACTTTATTTTGTAATGTAAAAAGATTTGAAACTGATACAAAATGTTCTTCAGTGTGTTTTATGTAATTCCTCTAGGTTTCACTACTTGGAACCTCTCATAAAATGAGTTATAGCAAAATGGAATACCTTGCTGATTTTTGTCTTATTCTAGAGAGCAACCTTGTGAAGGCGTGCCCCACATAGAATATTTTGTTTAATTGATTTGAAACTGTTATAGAAGCATACCTATAGAATGTAATATAACCAAGACATTTGGTATTGCTGAATTTGGATATGTTATGAAGGATTATGGCGTTTTTACCCAAAACACATGTTTTTGATAGTTCGGGACTAGCCACAAATCCTATTTTTTCCACGCGTGAATTAACTCCAAAAATACAACGACCACAAGCTGGGTACCAAAAATACTTGGATATGATTCCTCAATGGAATAAATTTCAGGTCTGAATCATTCTAGAAAAATATTCATTTAGCGAAAATGGTTGAGATGACACAGAAAAAACATGCAACAGAAAGCATCATCAAAGAATTTATCCTTCCTTGAATTTCATTCTTTTTCTTCACTTTCCTCAGAGTTGCGGCTTATATATCCAACTTTGGTTACCTCTTAAACCTATAGGTATTCAATATTCTCAAGTGTGTCTAAAATGAGAGAACCTTGCCTCTTATTTATACTAGCCAAAGTGGCTTCCTTAAAAACATCTTCTAGGTCACTTTTCCCACTTTCATTATTTTAGGGTTAACCCACTTCTAATTTATCCAAATTAAATTTATTATTTAAATAATAATTTGTTATTAACTTTGAGATTATAATTTACCACACTCATCACTTCACTTTATTATTACCTTCTAAAATCCTCTTAAATACTTTGACTACTTTGACCTTTGGGGCTTCTAAGATGACATAAGAGGATCATCCAACCCGATAGACCCTTAACTCTCAAACCCATTGAGGAGTTATGTGATGTTCCACCTTTTCCAAGTAAGATGACATGTACCATCCATATAGAATAGTATTACCTGCAAATATATCAAAACTCATACCATTATCCATCAAACAAACTTGCTGCAAATATATCAAAACTCATACCATTATCCATCAAACAAACTTGGGTCCATTACGCAAACTTGGGTTCTCCAACTTCTCATGGCCATAACTCTTTAACCATGAGGAGTTACGTGTACCACTAGAAATGGCATGAAAAACACTATACATATAAGATAGTTTAAATTACCTTCATCTCATTATTCCACAAATAAGCATGGGTTCTCTAACCATACTTCTAGGATAACTCAATTCACAAAGTGTCTTCTCGTGAGGGCTTTCACAATAAGGGGACCACTTTGGAGTTAATCAATTTCTACTTATTATCAACCATGAAAAGACAATAACGAGTCATATTTACATCAAACAAACTTGGGTCCATTAGCCAAACTTTTGTGCTACTGGGGCTTTCTTCAAGGGTTGACATCAGTGACAACCAACCTTAATCAACAACTCTTCACCTGGTTTTTCCATGTGTCTACTGCCAACACCAACTGCATGTGAAATATTGACCATTTCATCGCATACATCAAACTTCCTACTAACATATGATACACGAGACTATAACCCTTTTATTTTTCATTAGTTAGGACATAAACCCGAAGGAAACTTACAATGGAAAGCCAAAGGGATTTTACCAGTTTCAGAGTATTCATATCGAATTTCATGAGCATCTTCACCACATAATTCTATTGTGATAACCAAGCTTACCATATTTTCTGTCTTTGTGTATTTCCATGCCCAAGATTTGTTTCATTTCTCCTAGATCCTTCATATCAAATGTCCCAACTGAGCCAACCTGTTGATCTCAAACAAGCTTGTGCTAACAACAAGCATAACATTTAACAGCAAGATAATAAATATACCAAAAACACAATAGTTATACTCACTTTGAATCAAACATCTTGTACCATTTCCTGGTTACCTTAGGGCATACAATGATTCCCGAGTTTGCAAAAAAATATTATGTTGTGATTGTGAACTAACCTTTCTGGTTGTTCCATATACATCTCCTTATCCAAAAAATCCATGTAAAATAGTTTTAACATCTATCTGTACTAACTCAATATCAAGTAACACAACTAGTGCTAACACAACATGAATAAAAACAAGATTTGAACAATTGGTGAGAAACTTTCATGGAAATCAATACCTTCCAAATACCCTTTTTCTACCAATCATGCTTTAAACCTTTCATCTTTTACTATGTTTGATTTTATAAAAGGAGATTCATCAAACAATGCATCTTTGTCCATGATGATTATGTGGTCAATAGGATCCCACAATCTGCATCTCTTAACATCATCACCATATCAAAGATCTACTTGTTTGATCTGGGTCCTACGTAGAATGTTGATAAAAACATAAGCATCACAACCAAATAATTTCACATTTGATTAATCACCAGATGAACTGTTCATACCTCTTCCATAATATTCCATTCTTTTTCAACCGATGGTGACCGAGTTACTAGACAGTACAACCACTTCTTCCCACAATTGTTGTTGAAACTTGGCATTACTTAACATGCCCTTTCGATCCCATCTTCCTTACAATAATTTCCAAGTTCCATGTATATGAACCTACCTTCATCATATATTCTCAAACATTTGATTGAATTGCCAATGTTCATTTCACTACAAATCTATAAACACGCCAACCTTTATATAGACCCATCTTTCTAACCTGGACACACTTCTCCACCTCGAACATTGCATTCGAAAAATGTTGACCAAATCCGGCCAAGTCGACCCAAGTGAACCTTTTTCGCTCACCTCCACAGACTTTACAATGGAGCCTTAGTTCTCCACCTTAAAATGAACATTCCCTTGACCCAATCAAGTCAAGTAGACCAAGTAATCCTTCACTATTTACCTCTAGGCCCATTTACAATGGAGTACACTAATAATTTTATAGGCTTCATTACATGCAATCCATGGACACAATACCACGGGCTATCCAAAACAATGGACTCCAAAAACCACGTTCTTTGAAAAAAAAAGATTTAAATCGTTAAATCTTTCAGCATGTCAAGGTTAATCCAACATACATGCCCCCCCACTTATTCAATCTACCTAAATCTATGTCTAGACTTTTCTTAGGTGACCCAATAGACCAGAGGTATGCATGCCTATCTAGGTCTTATAGACATATGCCCATTTACATGCAATCAATATTTTTACAACTCCAAGGTAAATACATTTTTTTTCTTTCACGATGACTCAACCATCACCGCTCTTGTTGTTTCCTCCTCTCCGACAATGTTAAAAAAACTTCATATGCCAAACACAATAAAATGGTAGTGAGGGCTCTTGCATCCAGATCTTCCCAGTCCTCGTCTGTCATGCTTGCCAGTTTCTTTGTCTTTCCCACAAATGCCTTTTGAAATCCTTATTGCACACGCAGATCTCGCATCTTGAGCTTCCATAGCTCAAAGGTATTCTTGTCGTTGAATTTATCCATCTCAAACTTTGAACTCTGCACTTTTTCCATTAGCACAAACCTCCCAAAAAACTACAACTTATAAAACCAATCTTTTTCTTATAGAGGAACAATTTTATAGTTCAAGGTTGAACCCCAAAACATTTATTAAAAATTTTAAGCCAAAACATAATTATTTAATATATAACTTAAAACCTTTTACAAAACTAAAATTGTCCACCTCTTAAACAAATAAGTTTTTAATGGGACATCCTCCATTCACCCACTTATGCACATTTAAAAGTGATTCCTTTTGAATGGAACCAAAAAATATGCTTTCATACCTTTATAACTCGTGCTCTATGCATATATTGAGTTTTGCGCATAATGAAACCAAATAAGTCCAATTTAATACTTCTTTTCACAGGTATCACTTCCCTGCAAGGCATATTCAATGATTATGAATAGTTATCACACCTTATTGGATGGGCTTATCAGTGATAAGCCATCTAGTATTGTGTCCTTCACAACCTCGGTCTTATTTTGTTTCTGTCCAGTCGAGCAAAAAATGTTCGACTTATACCTTGCAATCTGCTCATCTTTGATCCAACAATAAACCTTTGATTTTCTCTTTATGGAAACAACCCTAGCGACCAACGACTTCCTCTGGGGATTCAATTTTGAACAAGTATTTTGAACAAGTATTGAAATTAGTTTCACATTGTTCATATCGAACCCGATAAGTATTTTCTCCACATACTTTTGTTGTGATAACCAAATATTACCATTTTTTTGTCTCTGTGTATCTTCATGCCCAAGATTTGTTTTGTTGCTCCTATATCCTTCATGTCAAACGTCCTAGCCATATGAGCCTTTAACCTGTTGATCTCTCCCATGCTCTAGATTGCTACAAGCATATTGTCAACATATAGCACCAAAATAATGAATACTCCATTATCCAACATTTTGAAATAAACACAATGATCATACTCACTCCCTCTATAATTCTTTCTCACCATGAAAGAATCAAACTTCTTGTACCATTGCCCAAGAGACTTCCTCATGCCATATAATGACTTCTTGAGTTTACAAACAAATATTTTTCTGTGATCCTAAACAAACCCTTCTAGTTGTTCCATGTATATCCCCTCACCTAAATCTCCATGTATTTTTTTTTTTAAGATCTAGCTGCTCTAATTCCATATTAAATAAAGCAACTAGTTCCAACACAACCCGAATTGAAACAAGTTTAACTATTGGTGAAAATATTTCACGGAAATCAATACCTTCCTTCTGCAAATAGCCTTTTTCCACCAGTATTGCTTTGTACCTTTCAACCTTATCATCAGCACCCCATTTTAGTTTATAGACCCACTTGTAACCTAAAATTTTCCTGTCTTTTGGGAGTTCTACCAGGTCCCATGCTCCATTCCTTTCTAAGGAATCCATTTCCTCTTTCACTGTTTCTTTCCATTTTTCACTATCAATCACCTTTGTTTCTTCTTGATAGCAAGTAGGCTTATCATTATTAGTATCCAAAGAAAAAAATGAAACAAAATCATCATACATGCTAGGAGGATTTCTGACCCTTATAGATCTCCTTAGTGATGATTGTGGTATTTCCACATTTTCTTGATTATTATCTACATCCACATTTTCATCTGCAAGAACATCTTCATGAACATCCTCATGAACCTCTTCATGTTCATATTCTTCTGTAAATGAATGAGTCTCAAACTGGATCTATTGAGTTTGTGGTACCTGCGCCTGTTTCATTTCAACATCTACATCTGATTTTATAAATATTGACTCATCAAATATTACATCCCTGTTAATGGTGATTTTGTGGGTAGTAGGGTCCCACAATATATATCCGTTAATTCCATCACCATACCCAACAAAGATAATCTTTTTAGATTTGGGATCTACTTTAGAACGTTGATTCTTAGGTATAAGCGCATAGGCTTCACAACCAAAAATATTATGGTTCGAATAATCACAAGCGTGATCAATCCATACATCTTCTGGAATATTACATTCAATTTCCATCAATGATGATCGGTTAACCAAATAACAAGTTGTAGAAACTGTGTCTACCCACAATTGTTGTTGCAACTTGGCATTACTAAGTATGCTCCTTGCTCTCTCTAGAAGAGTCATGTTCATGCGTTCAACAACACCATTTTACTAATGAGTATAGGAAGTGGTTTTATGCCTCTCAATCCCTACTTCCTTGCAATAGTTCTCAAATTCCATATATGTGTATTCACCTCCATTGTCAGTTCTTAAGAATTTTATCGACCTGTGAGTGCTCTTTTCAATCAAATCTCTAAACTGCTTAAAGACAGTAAAACCATCATCTTTTCTTTTTAACAGATAGACCCACACCTTCCTAGAGAAATCATATATAAACATAAAAAAATATGATGATCCTCCATATGAGACTGTAGGGGATGGTCCCCAAACATACGAGTGAATGTAATCAAGGACACCTTTACTACTGTGTCTTCCTATTTTAAACTTTTGCCTACTCTTTTTACCAAAGATACAATGTTTACATAAATTTAAATTCAGAGACTTCAAAATTGGAAGTAACTTACGATCTACAAGTACCTTAAGTCCTATCTCACTCATATGATCCAAACGTTGATTCCATAAATGAGTGGAATCACTTTCATTTTTAGATATTGTTGTTGTAGGTTGATCTGACTCAATTCTTCCTTCAAGATGATACATTTTCTCGATTTTGTTCGCCTTCATGACCTGTAATATTCCTTTGAACACCTTCATCACTCCACCTTGAATTGTGCACTTGTGTCCAGTAGAATCCAGGACTCCCAAAAATATCAAGTTATTTCTAAGTTCATGTACATGCCTCACATATGTTAATATTCTTATATAACCATCATACATTTTAATTATGACGCTACCAATCCCAACAATCTTATAGGAAATATCATTTCTCATAAAAACAACTCCATCATCTATAACTTGATATGTGGAAAACCAATTTTGATGTAAACACATATGATTTCATGCACCAGAGTCTAAAAAACAATGTTGATTATGATGTGAAGCATTAGAAATAGGCAGAACCTCATCATTCATACCTGAACTGGAAGCTAAACTCATTTCTATTGCATTTGCTTCCTTTACTTCTTTTGTTGAGTATTCTTTGGAGGCATGTCGTCGTTTCTATAAATCGTTTTTGAGATTTCTAGATTTTCCACAGTACCAACATTTAAGTTTAATCTTCCTCCCTCTTGACTTAGATCTGGAAGAACCTCTCTGATTTTGTTCTTTATCTTTGGATAACCCTCTTACTACCATCACCTCAGAAGTTGACATTTCTTGACTGGATTTTCTCCTCATCTCCTTAGCCAATAAAGCTCCAAAAACAATTTCATAATCAAGAACATATGTTGAGCTAAAACTTATAGAGGTAAATAAATGGTCCCAAGACTTAGGAAACAAACGCAATAGTGTCAATGCCTTGTCTTCATCTTTGAGATTTACTTCCATACTATCCAATTGAACTATAAGAGTATTAAAGGTACTTAAATGGTCAATGAATTTTGTATCTTCTTTCATTCGCAAACCATACAACTGCCTCTTTAAATAGATTTTGTTAGTCATGGATTTTGTTATGTAAAGTCCTTCCAATTTGGTACACAAACCCGTTGTTGTTTCCTCTCCTACTATATTAAACAAAACATCATATGCAAGGAAAAAACATATAGTACTCAATGTTTTTTCATCCAGATCGTCCCATTCATCATTCGTCATGGTCGCCGATTTATTTGATCTGCCTGCCAATGCTTTTTTCAAACTCTATTGCAAAAGAAAATCCTTCATCTTGAGATTCCATATCTCAAAGTTGGGTTTTCCGTTAAATTTATCAACTTAGAATTTATAAATTTTAACTTTAGCCATAGGGACAAACCCTTAACCATTCACTAGCCAAAAAGCACCTTTTCTCACACTCGTCATCCAAAAACAGGGTCAACGCTACCTTGACCTTAACAGGGGTGCCACTAATGAGATTGGCGCTCCTCTAAGGATCTCTAGGGAGTGCCATATTTAAGAATGGCGCTCTATATTAGTGGAAGGGGAGCATTGATTTAGAAATGCCCCTGTCGACTTGAACTGGGCACGCTGAATGGAGGAAAAATCGTGTTTCTTAAGTGTTGGAGAGTTGGCGCGCTCCTAACACTGCCTGGGGAGCGCCTGTGTACTAAAGAGCACTGGATCAACACTCTAATATTTTGAAAACATCCAAGCTCCTCAGTACTTTTATCCACCTTCCCAGACCTACCAAAAAACACGTCCAAAGGTTCTTGCGCTCACAGGAAATCTGAAAAAAAATCACCTTGGCTCACTTGCTACACCTGCTCCACCTACTCTAATACCACTTGTTATTCAACAGAATCTTGAATCAAATAGATTTAACTAGAAACAAATCAAACATACACAAACAAGTACAATCACACAAAGAATGAACACCATATTTATGTTGTAAAACCCTTCACAAGGGAAACATCCATAGGGCAATGAAATTCAATTTTATTACGTTCAAGGGAGAATTACAACAACCAACATACATATGTCCAACCCTTCATCCCTATGCATCTATCAACCTATATGGCTTACAATAACTAGATACAATAAATGCACCTCTTAACAAATATCCATGTTTAGTTAATTTGTCTCAACTAGAGGATAAATATTAGGATCTGAACACTGACCACATTGCATGTTGGGAATTTCGTTGGCACCGTTAAACAAAAATGATCACAAACTGGTCAAACATTTACACAAATGGATCAAATAGTTCCACCTATCCATATTCTATTTTTAGTTGATTTGGTTCATCCAATTGCAAAAGTTTAGGAGTGAAGAAATCCACCCATATTCCAAAAATCATGGGAAATCAGTTGACACATTTTAAACATTGTCCCCTATATCTCCTAATGAACTTTCTACATAAATTTTGACCAAACAAATAACATGTGTAATAAAGTTCAACTATACAACCATTTTTTTATTAATTAATTATTTGACCTAAAATTATATTGCTATCGACATTTTGACCTATATTTTGATGTTTTTTTCAACCTATATCATGATTATTTTATCAACCTAAATACACTTCAATAATTTTCGACCAATTCAATAACCATAATTTTGACTAAATTAAATTCATGAGTCAAAAATCTGGTCACGAATGAGGTGGAAATTGTAGTAAAAATTATACTTTGAATGACTTTATTCTTGGTATGTATTCCAAGCATAAAAAATGTTTTTTCAACTATTCAAAATTGAAAATGAAAATAAATGTAAAAAACAAGATTTATGGTTTTAGTATTGAAATACTCGTAAAAAGCTCGGATATCTTGGATGCTTTATTTTTTACAATTGGTCTAATTAAAAATTTATGTCAAACATATTTAACGAGAAACTAAGCTTATTGTAATATTATGTGTCCATGTTAATTATCAATATGTGCATGGTTCATGTTATTAGTCTTTGCCGAAGGCGCAGAGGGACTATAACGATCGATAATTCATTGATTTCATATTAATATGTCCTTTGACTCTAAATTTTCGCATCAACTATATTTTTCATACTAGAGAAGTAAAAATATTATTTCTTATATAATAAAAAAAACCTTATATGTCATCGTCTCATTGGAGAATGTATTGGAGGTCTTATTACCAGCTTCGCTATTCCCAATGTTGCAAATGTTTAGATATCCAAAGTTTTGAGCTTAGACACTCTTTTTTAATTTTTATTACATTTTTACTGAAATGTTTACATACCGAAAGTTCTAAGCATGGACGCTATTTTTTAATGTTTTTTTATTATTAGTCCCTACCGAAGGCATAGAGGGACTATAGAGATCGATAATTCATTGACTTCATATTAATATGTCCTTTTATTATTATTTCTATTTGTATTGAAATGTTTACATACCGAAGGTTTAGAGCATTAACACTTTTTTTGAGGTGCTTGAATAGGCCTGACAACTTAAATATTTACATAGAGAAAGGTATTGAAACAGGCCTGACAGCTTAAATGTTTGCATACCATGAGGCCCTTAAACAACCTGATAGCCTTAAATGTTTACCTAAATAGGATTCTCAGAGTACATTTTTCCTCGAATTTTTCCATAGAGTGTTGCAGTGAATTTGGACAATATTGTTGTCCACCGCCAGTTACATAACTATTGTATGTTTCATACTTCCTATATGCTTGGAATGCAATTTCATCATCATTGAAGATACATAGATTGTTTATTGGTTGGGTGGGTTCTTCCTGTTCACTGGTTCATTGATTGTTGCTTATTTTTGTTTGGTTCAACTTTGCAAGGTTGAGGACCTACGTCTGTGGTTGGACATGTTGGTTCTTGTTGCTTTCTTTTGTTTACTTCAACTTTGCAGGGTTGGGGTCCTACATTCGTAGTTGGAGCTATTGTTTTTTTACTTTGTGGGGTCCAGGTGTTGCACCCACAATTCGACCCACACTTCTGTCGTTCATCGTTTCGAAGTAAGTTTTGATGTCATAATTTCATTTTCTATTCATTCTTTTTTGGTCACTATTTTCATTTTGCAAGTAAGAATGTGTGATTATTTCTACTGGCATTCTCGTCATATGTTTTTGATTCCTTCTGTGCTTGGGCTGCAGTTTAGTAATCATTGGAGATACATATGTTGTTTACTGGTTCAATGGTTGTTTCTTGTTCTTTGGTTCATTGGTTCGTCGATTTCTTCTTGTTTTTGTTTGGCTCAAGTTTGGGAGTTTGAGGTCCTGGGGCTGCAGTTGGGCCTGTTCGTTCCTTCTCGCTAGTTTGTTGCTTTCTCCTTTCTTTTTTTTACTTCGGCTTTGTAGGTTTGGGGTCAAGCGTCGACAGTTGGAGTTGTTTTATTTACTTTGTGGTGTTGAGATCCTGCACCCGCAAGTGGACCCGTGGTTCTATCATTTTCCGTGTCTGGCGAAGTCGAGATTTGGCACCTGTCCCGTGCCCACCTTTCCTGCTCTTAAATTTTTCTCCAAGTATTTTTCCTAGCTCTAGACCATACCTACATGTATTTTTAAAATGATCTTGTAGAAGAAAAAGATACCGAGATGGTTGTGGTGTTCCATGGATTGCAAATTGCAGTATTCATTTTCTATGTTGTTTGGCATGCAACATTGCTAGCATAATGAATGTGTTCTCAAATGCATCACACCATTTACATTTGGATCAAACCATTATCATTCTAGGATACTTCAGTGTTGACATGATACAAAATAGTGGCATAACAAATAATTGGACAACTACATGTGCAATTACAATGTCCATTGTATTTTTTTCAAGATAAAACATGTGCAAAACACACGTATTAACCATATATGGTGAAATGTGCCCATATCACAATACAACCTCTTTATCATGTGCATAGACTGGTGTGACCATGATACAATTTGTCTTGTACTTGAAATATGAGATGTACACCAAAGACATGGAAATATGCTTTGAGACATGGAAATATAATTGTCTGTGTATTCCTCATTGACCTATGGCCATGCAATTTCTTAATATTTTCTGGCGTGTAATATATTTTGGGCAGGAAAAACTTTATATAATGACAACCATGGATGGATAAAAGAAAAGGTTCATGTTTCTAACTATATTTTATTCTATTCATTGACTCTCATTTATTGTATCTACGTATTACTTGTTCTCCCCTGCATACCAGTCTTTACCGCGGCTGTGGAAGAGGAGATACAAAGGTACATGCTTGTATTGTTATTTCATATTCCATTATTTTGTAATTCATTTATTGTCTGTATATGTGTTCACCTAATTTATTGTATGTAGATATTGCATACCTTCCTACATAATAACTTATCTTCATGTCCTTTGTATTTTCTGTGTCGCTACATTGAAATAAATCAAACTCTGTTTATGTTTTTTACATGTCTTCCTACATACCAACTTCCTTCATTTCCATTGTGTTTTTTCTGCATTGCTACATTTCAACAAACATAGTGGCTAGAGAAGACGATAGACTCTTTGTTGTGAATGTAGAGGAGGAGTTGCAAAGGTGCATGCCTCTACTCTTATTTCATATTCCAGTGTTTAGTATTTCATTTATTGTATGTGTATTTGTTCTACTTGTTCTACTGCTTTGCACCTATTTTACTGTATGTAGATACTACGTATCTTTCTACATAGTAACTTATCCTCATGTGAATTGTATTCTCTTTGTTGCTACATTGAAATAAATAGAACTGTGTTTCTTTCTTTTACATTTCTTTCTGCATATTAACTTACCTTCATGTCCATTGTATGTTCGACGTTGCTACATTGAAAGAAACATATTGGTTGGATAGAAATATGAATTCTTATATGCCACAACAGAGGGGGATGTGGTACAATCTTCGAAAAGGTATACCAACTATGCTAGTAAATAAAACATACAAAATTGGTGGGTGCATATAATATTGACATCCTTCTGATGTTCATCTATGGGTGGGTCCTTCTAATGCTCATCTACACATGCTTGCATCGGAAAAAGTTGGACTAGTGACATGGCCATGAGTAGTCAATGATCGTAAACATCAACAGACCGACAAGGCCAAAGGTAAAGATGCATACATTGTGTTCCTCATATGTTTACCAAACAAATATCCTCAACTATTTATTAATCTATGTCATGGTGAATATGCGGATGTCATCTGAAACACATACTTTCCAGTTCACAAGAAGTATCATCGAGTGCAAGTGAGATGTCGAACATAACACAAGTTCCATAGACTAAGAGGTCTGGTTGAAAAAATTTGTCTCCACACTTCATCCAAGTTGTGCATCTACTTGTACATTTATGCCAAGAAAAAAGAAAATAAAAAAATAATGCAGACTACCATTCACATGATTTTTCCTGTTCAAAAAATTTCACGAGGTCTAAACTTATAACACCAAAAATACTATCAATAGAGGGCTTGAACAGTCGTCGAACTGGAAAAGTGTTCGTTGGGGACATAATGGTCGTCTATATCACCTACTTGGACAATCAAAACAAAACTAGATCCATTATGTGTGCTGACATGATAGATAACAAGGACCTGATGACAATCACACTGACTATTCCCACACAACTTGTTCAGAAACATGCACAAAAGATATTTCCAGGTAATGGGATATCCATTACAAATTTTAATATATTTCCCAAAACAGTATATGACCGTGGTGATTGTGATCGGATTACATCGCTCAACGAAACAAGTATTGTGGAAAAAAATCCCACTATTTGTTCAAAATATTGTTTCGTCCCAGACACAACTATCAACCAACTTGCACAGAGATGTCACACTCACGAGAAAACTTGTCTTGAAACACATTCTCCATATAAAATATGGAGAGTCAGACAACACCAAGGCAATGGTACCGTTCTCCATATCCAGTTTTGTCCTGTACTTTCACATGTCCATGTATCTCGGTTATGTTACACAATTATTGCATTGTTCCATGTTGCAACTGCAATTGTTCAACACCTATTCAAATTTGTTTTCCTCAATGGAACAACAATTGCATAAAGGGAAATTTCCGCTTATTCTCTTCAAAAATATAACAAATAAAATAGATGTTAAAGAAAGGATCTTTCACACAACCCAATAAACATTTGTAACTGAATTGAGAACATACATAGTATAGGATCTCAAGAAACTAACTATATCTACAACTGTTGTGCATATACATTTACAATTTCATCCTCACTTTGCTCATTCAAATGGCCTTCACCAATTTTTTGTAGTTTTTCTTTTTTTTGTTGTGCAATTTTATCTTATATTGTTCAATATATTAACTACTATGCTCATGTGCCCAGGTTGAGGGTGTTTTGGTTGTAGTGAATGCATACTCGATCCCCTTTGATCCTGTATGTGCCAAATGAAACTCTCATGCTTTTTCTTTCATAAATTATGATACAATTGATTGTCTTAAATGTAGTAAAAAATTCCCTTACATATATAGACATTGCCTCAATGTTGCTATCTGAACCATGGGAAACACAATCATATATTGTACAATTAGACAACCTATGTTACAAGATGTGCTTCTTGGGTTAGCAGAATTTCCATAGGAAGTATACCTACACAAAAAGGAAAACAATGTCTACATGCTGTGTGACTTTCAGATACATAGAAAAATTACCTTAAATGAGGACAATGCGATATTGCATATCGACTGAATAATAATAATAATAATAACAATAAATCATATGAAGCTTTGGCAGGAAACGAAAAAATATCATGCGTGTCTGTAATTTTTCTACAATACCTAGATGAATGTTCATCGGACTCGATTTCTTCGGATTTTACATCTATGGCTGTAAAATTTTCTTTCCAGAGATTGTCTCTTTTTGTCCACTTGAAAAAACAAGGAGAATCTAACTACAAATCAAATCATTATTGTTATTTTCATGTTTTTTTGCATCTCCCGGTAAGAATTTTGCATATTTGTTGAGGTGTCCAAATGAAAAACAAATGGTGGCTGGCTGTGGATTTTTTGGAGGAGTCTGCACCTTTTTGGGTGCCCAAATTGGAAAAACAATTTCCAACTATATAGCCATGGTAGGATTTCTGCCTTTTTTGGGTACCCAAATAAAAAAGAAGATGATATCCAACTATACATTTATGATATGGTATTTTCATTTTCTCGATGCCCTAATTGAAAAAAAATGGCTCATCATGGATTGAATCATGATCTTGAGATCTTCATAACTCCTTATAGAGATTGGGGAGTTCAGGCATTGGAATTCATACATGAAGGTGCATTTATTGCTGATGTACAAGGGCATAAGATTGTTTAGTCCAGAAATGGGAAGCATGAGGACAAACCCCATACAAAGTATCAAAATGTGAATAACTCATGCCCATCCTTTGAACCGTCGAAATGGCTTGCTCCTCTGGGAAAAACCATCAAGAATTTCCAATAATATTTGAAATTTGGCATTTTTAAAACTGGTAGTGATAGAACATCGCACTATCAGAAGCAAATGTCCAAGTGATCTTGCTTCATGGTAAAATTGTAATCGACAAGTTTCTTGTTCCCAATTTTGGGGTTTGGTTATAGCTAGGATACAATGGCGAAGCTCCGCTGGTTTTGTGTTGTCTTGTGTTTGGAAGAATTTTGTTCATATCTCATGGCCCTAGTTATTTTCTCATGGGAACATATACCAGATGTAAGAGAAAACCAATGGCATGTGTGTTTTTTTTATATATATCAAATTGTTTGATGCATAGGTCAATGTGTACTTCTCTATGGAGCCTTGTGGGATCTCACTTGGTGGCTTCTATGTTCATGTGTTTTCTTGTGCCTCAACTTTCAATACATTTGGTGTTTACTTGGCTCTTGGTTGTGTGCTTCATTCTGGAAAATTAATGATACATTCAAGATCTTAGCAGTTTTTCTATGATCTTAAAGAATATATAGGACATGATTTTCCTTTTAATATAAGCTCTCTGATGCAAATGTAGTATGTGCCTCATTTTAGCACTTTTCCTTGGTCGATGAACTTAGCAAAATTCATCTCCAGGAATATTTTGAAATAAAAGGATATATACTATGTGAATTCCAATGGAAATATCATATCAACAACATGACATTAAAATTCAAATTTGTCTTAAAATTCATATTTGTCGTTGTTATACTTGCGGTGAAGTTGACAGTACAATAATTTTACTTAAACATCCCAAAATTGATTTTCTTGTGGATTTCCGATGCTTCTCTTATACAAACACATCCTGGAAACTATAAGCATGGCTCGCGTTATCTATTCCTTGATTGAAGATCGTTTTCACCTATTTAATGCACTTCATATTTATTGTTAAGACCATCAATGGGTCTTTCTTACACCAATTCCCGCTTCTGAAAATTTCCATCCCATTTCTTTTTTCCCTCTGCTTTCTCTTTCTCGTTACTTAGTCGTTTTTCAGAAAATGTCTAGGTGTGGGGGTTGGCGGATTCACGTCTTCAGATTTCCAATGATACTTTTATATCACGATTCCGACCAACCTCTTCCCCGTTTCATATTCAAAAAAAAAATTGGATCGCGAGTTCCTGGATAGGACGGTTCTCGGATAGGCGGGTTTAACATTGCGTTTCCATTGTTCCACCGCCTGGAAATAGCACCCATACTTCCCCGATCTACAAATTGGAAACCAAATTCCCCTTTATTTTTCTTGTTTGATTTCCCTTTCTGGTTACTTAGTCATTTTTCCGAATGTCTCATTCTTTTATATACAACACCCGAAGTTCTGAAATATACAAATTCACTGTCAAATTCTGTCATTGTCCCATGTTCTGTGTTACACATTTTGCAATCAAAATTTGGGATACATACAATTTGACCATCGGGCCCTCACGTCCCCTAAGTATAAATTGTGGCATTGTTTTCAAGCTCGTCAATATTCTCTATTCCGATTATGTCTCATGCTTTTATATCACGAGTCCAACAAACCGCTTACCCATTGCATACTTGGCCACTATTACCATTGTCGGTTCCTGACCAGGCTTGCTCAACATTGCAATTCCATTGTTCCGCTACCTACAAACAACACCAAAAATTCTGTGATATACAAATTGACCTCTAAAATCTATCATTGTTCCCTATTCCATGTTACACATTATGCAATCAAAAGTTCAGAGACATACAATTTGACCATCGGCCCCTCACATCTCTTGAGTATAACTTGTGACCCTATTTTGAATCTGACCCGACCAATTTACATACTTGGCCATTTATTGGAATCTCTTTCATGGGTTGGCAGGTGGACGAAATGTGCAATTCTTAATCTCTCTTTGCCATCTCCGCCACCTTCACACTTCTTTCTAAATATGCAATTATTAAGATTTAATACTAATATCTCATCGTGCAGGAACCGTTAAGATTTTCATTAATGTCTGAAAGGATGGAGATGATTTGTCATTAATACAAATTAAACCAAGATTTGCGGAGAGTTGTGTTATCCTTTCCAGGTATTCATTTCAAGCATCATATGTAGAAAACGAAAATTCTCATTAATTTATGGCAACAGTTTGACAATAGTTTTGTCTAGATATAATAAACACCTTCAAGCATGATGACCAGAGGTTCCAGTACTCCAGGGAATATTCTTACTACTCATCTCCCTCTACCCAGGAGAAAAAAAAGACATGGTCCCTTGGTGCACCGAGAGATATATTTCAACCCAAAGAATTCCAAGGAAACCCCGCCTGCTCAGAAATCCTTCCCTCCTTCATTGATGGCTGGCATAGAGGTTGATGCGGTCGATTTCGAGTCAGGAGAATATGATCTGATGGGTGATGATACAACAATGGATGATGGAAATGCAGACGTTGTTCCGACTCCTGCGCCCAAATTGAAATCAACCATAATGGGGGCCACTTCTCGGCTCGGCGATGGCAGCCCTAACAAGACCTAAAGAAGGTGTTTCGGAAAAGAAACCAACCCTAAATGCAATAGCCGCTTTGCAGCTCGAGAGTAGGAATTTCAGAGGTCCAAATTAGTCCATTCTGGGCGGAAGTATTTCACTGTAAGGAAATGGTCTCTTGATGCTCCCAGAGATATATTTCAAGTCAAAACATTATTCAATTGTGGGACCACTCTCCCGTTCTCTGGATATACAATTAAAATCTTAGGGTATGAGCACCAAAACTCCCACTGGTGCAAGGCATATTCCTACTACTCATCTCCTTCCACCCAGAATGGACTAATTTGGGCCTTTGGAATTGCTCGTGCAACCTGTGTCCCTGGAGTCTTCGACTGTGAGGAGGTGGTCTCTTGGTGTGTTCTAACTTTTAGTTTCAGGCTCTTTCTCTTGCCCTGCAATGTTTTTCGTCTTCTTCCTCACAGGAATCTTTTGTGAAATATCAATTTTACCGCAAAGATGGGTTCTTATGTCCTCATGCATTTGAAAAATTATGGGTTGCTTTCTTGTTGGGGTGTAGCATTGGAGCGATGCTAGCGTCAGGAGCAGGAGTGTTGTTCACCTTCTTCAAGACAAGGATTTATTCCACTACAGAACCACTCTCTTGTTTCTTTGTCGCCTCAGGTCTTCCTCAAGATATTGAGATTGTGGCAACGAAAATTGACCTTCCGAGGAGAACACTGCAAAGATTTTCTAGAAAAAAGCATGGTAATCAGTTTTGTATGCATGTTGAAGAGAATCTTGATGGATCATGCATGTTGCATATCATGTGCCTATGTTTATGACAAATATGTTGAATGTTTTGGTGCAAATAACTTGGTCCAATTTCTATGGATAGATATACACTGCCCAATATTTTTTTTTAATGGAGTTACTATTAAAAAAATTTCCTTGGAGTCTTGGTTGCTGCTTCTTTGCTGAATTTAACACCTCTACTCATTGGCATGGTTCGATAGTCTCGTAGTTCTTGAATATTGTATTGGCTCAAGTAATTATATCTAATATGGAGCATTTAACAATTATATGACAATGCATTGTGTCGATCCCATCGGGATTTTATGGAAACAAAAATGAATTTCAGGCAATTTCAAACCAACATTCAATTCTATTTGTAATGCAGATAGAACATAGCAAGACCAAATCACAATGCGGCAGTTGGGGCCCCGCCCTAGAAATTTTGTTTTCATCTCAACCTTGCTAAGAAAACAATTTCTTATTTCCCTTTCTCTTCCTTGATTCCTTTACTCCAAAAGGGAACATTTTATTAATTGTCCATCCCCTAGCCTCTATTTGAGCACTTTTTACTTTATTAATGAAATTACCAAATTTCTTGTTCGTGAATAAAAATAAAAAATAAAAACTAATATATGGTGGTTGTAGTCAAATGGGACTATGAAATCAACTACAATATCAAAATTCAAGATCGTCATTGTTGTTTATAGACATGCAATTATTAAGATTTAATGCTAACAACCCTTCATGCAAGAAATTTAATACTTAAGTTAATATGTCAAAGTCATGGAAAAATGTATCAAGAACACAATTACTCCCACAAGTTGCAATAAAAACTAATCTTCAACAAAGAATTTTCTCACACCCTTTTTAATGGTACAAGCACAATAGAAAATGAGTAAGCGCTTCCCCTTTCCATACCTAGCCAATTTTTTGATCATGGGTTCTCGCCCAGGCATTCTCTAAATTTCACTTCCTTTGTTCCATGACTTGCAAACAACACTTTGTCTTCTGCAATATGCAAATTTACTTTCGGACTCCCACATCATCCCCTCTTTCATGTTACACATTTTGCACTGAAATGTCCCGATACATACAATTTGACTGTTGGGGCCTCACGTCTCCTTGAGAACCCTTGTCACCCTATTCTAAAGCTTGTCCGACCTCTTTCCACACTTGGCCATTTCTTGGAATCTCTTTCGCAGATCATCGGGTTGGCTGGTTCAAGAAATTTCCAATTTCTAGTCGTTTTTTCCTGTGCCCGCCACCTTCAGACTTCTTTCCAAGTATATGCAATAAGTACACAACTTCTCCAGAAACATACAAAAAATATCTTGCTAGGAAATGGAATATCTATTACATATTTGAATATATTGGCCCTTCTTTTCCCTCTTCTATACTTAACCAAATTCCCGTTTCTTTTTCCCCTCTATTTTCTCTTTCTGGTTACTTGGTTGTTTTTCTGAAAATGTCTCAATTCAAAGGTTGGCGGACTCATGGGTTCACATTTTCTCTCGTGATTTTATATCGCAACTCTGACCAACCGCTTCCCATTCCGTGCCTATCCACTTTTCAAATCACAGATTCTAGAGTAGGCGGGCTCTAGATTACACTTCCATTGTTCTGTGACTTGCAAACATCACCCGTACCTCTGTGATATACAAATTTACTACCAGACTCCCACATCATACCCTCTTCCGTGATACATATTTTCCACTTGAAAGTTCTGAGACCTACAATTGACCTATGGGTCCTCACATCTCTTGGGGAACTATTGTCACCCCATTTTGAATCCTGTGCATCCGCTTTCCATATTTCATTATTTCTTGGAATCTCTTTCATGCCTTAAATTCCATACTTACCCGAATTTTTTGCTTGCGGGTTCCCGAAAAGGTGGATTTCACTTCCAATGTTGCTTGACTTTGAAACAACTCCCCAGCTTATGCGATATACAAATTGACTTCTGGACTCCTACATCAGTCCCTCTTCCGTGTTACAAATTTTGCACTCAAAAGTTCTGATACATACAATACGACTGTCATGGCCTCACGTCTCCTCGGGAACCCTTGTCACCCTATTTTGAAGCTCATTCGACCACTTTCCACACTAGGACATTTCTTGGAATCTCTTTTGCGGATCGTCGGGTTGGCGAGTTCAAGAAATTTCCAATTTCTAGTTGTTTTTTCATGTGCCCGCCACCTTCAGACTTCTTTCCAAGTATATGAAATAAGTCCACAACTTCTCCAGAAACATACAGAAAATATCTTGCCAGGAAATGGAATATCTATTACATATTTGAATATATTGGCCCTTCTTTTCCCTCTTCTATACTTAACCAAATTCCCATTTCTTTTTCCCCTCTACTTTCTCTTTCTGGTTACTTAATCATTTTTTCTGAAAATGTATCAATTCACTAGTTGGCGGACTCATGGGTTCACTTTTTCTCTCATGATTTTATATCATGACTTTGACCAACCGCTTCCCATTCCATGCCTATCCACTTTTCAAATCGCGTATTCTCGGGCATGCGAGATCTAGATTGCACTTCCATTGTTCCATGACCTGCAAACAACACCCGTACCTTTGTGATATACAAATTTACTACCGTACTCCCACATCATACCCTCTTCCGTGATACACAATTTTCACTCAAAAGTTCTGAGACCTACAATTTGACCTTCGGGTCCTCACGTTTCCTGGGGAACTATTGTCACCCCATTTTGAAGCTCGTGCATCAACTTTTCATATTTCGCCATTTCTTGGAATCTCTTTTGTGCCTCCAATTCCATACTTACTTGAATTTTTCTCTTGCGGGTTCTCGGAAAGGCAGACTGCACTTCCAATGTTCCTTGACCTGGAAACAACCCCCCGACTTCCGCGATATACAAATTGACTTTCGGACTCCTACATCAGTCCCTCTTCCATGTTACAAATTTTGCACTCAAAAGTTCTGATACATACAATATGATTGTCGGGGCCTCACGTCTCCTTGGGAACCCTTGTCACCCTATTTTGAAGCTCATTCGACTGCTTTCCACACTTGGCCATTTCTTGGAATCTCTTTTGCAGATCGTTGGGTTGGCGGGTTCAGGAAAATTCCAATTCATAGTCGTTGTTTCCTGTGCTTTCCACCTTCGCACTTCTTTCCAAGTATATGCAATAAGTATACAACTTTTCCAGAAACATGCAGAAAATATCTTTCCAGGAAAGGGGATATCTATTACATATTTGAATATATTAGCCCTTCTTTTCCCTCTTCTATACTTGACCAAATTCTTGTTTCTCTTTCACCTGTACTTTCTCTTTCTCATTACTTAGTCATTTTTCCGAAAATGTCTAGGTGTGTGGATTGGTGGACTCACGGGTTCACATTTTCCCTCATTCTTTTATATTGCGACTCCGACCAACCGCTTCCAAATTCCATACCTAGCCACTTCTCTGATCACAGATTCCTGGGTAGGCGAGCTCTATATTGCACTTCCATTACTCCATTACCTACAAACAACACCCTGACTTCCACGATATACAAATTTACAACCGGATTCTCACATCATACCCTCTTCCATGTTACACAGTTTGCACTCAAAATTTCCAAGACCTACAATTTGACCGTCGGATCCTCACGTCTCCCGTGGAACTATTGTCACCCCATTTTGAAGCTCGTTCGTCCACTTTCTATACTTATCCATTTCTTCAAATCTCTTTCTCGAATCATTAGCTTGGCGGGTTCAGGAAATATCAAATTTCTAATCCTTGTTTCTTGTGCCCACCACCTTCACACTTCCTTCCATGTATGCAATAACTGAGGTTTAATGATGACAACTTGCCATGCCTCGAGGAGACCATCATAATAACGGCTCCTACACAACTTCTCCAGAAACATGCAAAAAATATCTTGCTAGGTAATGAGATATCTATTACAAATATCAATATATTAGCAAAAACAAATTCCACTGACCATTTCCCTATTCCATACTTACCGAATTTTTCACTTGCGGGTTCCCATACAGGAGGGTTCAATATTTCCCTTGTATTGTTCCACGACTTGCAAAGAACACCCAAAATTCTGTGATATACATGCAGAAAAGATCTTGCCAGGTAATGGGATATCTATTACAAATTTCAATATATTAGCGAAAACGAGCACGACCGACCATTTCCATATTCCATACTTAGCCACTTTTTCGATTGTGGGTTCTCGGACAAGCGGGCTCAATATTTCCCTTCCATTGTTACTCAACCTGCAAACAACACCCATAATTCCGTAAATATACAAACCGGCCATTGGACTGTCCCATCATGCACTTTTCCCTTTTACGCCTTTTGCAGTCAAAATTTATGAGACATACAATTTGACCGTTGGGCCCTCACCTCTCCTGAGAATCCCTTTTAACCCTATTTTAAAACACATCCGACCACTTTTCATACTTGGCC